>JAXIVJ010007682.1:0-47500 GCA_036785665.1 Chirona hameri
TATCATGACATTTGCATTGGATGTGTATAAATTTATCACCAGGTAAGCATATTGTATTTTAATTGAATACCTATCAAGCGAAAAATGACATGGAAATACTGAAATAAGGGTGGGCAACATTTCTTGACTGGGGGGGGGGGGGGGGGGGGGGCAAAACGGCTCACTGGGGAGGCATTTGCCCCCCCCCCCCCCAGTTAACATGTTAAAATAGGCCCTGACCCTCGTCCGACGGAAGCTTTTTTCACCTTCATCCTAGGGGGGGGGGGGGGGCAGACAGGCCCCCTGTTAACTTCCGAACCAAGCAACTTAGAGCAATGCGGTAAGAACCAGCATGTTGCCTGTCATGAGAAAAATCTAACAGTATGCGACTTTTAGGTTTCAGCTCAATGGGTGACCTTCCAGGTCAAGTGAATGACCTCCGCTCGACCACGTCCAGAACAGCGATTTTGCTCGTCAGAAAACCTCAAAATTGGAAATTGATAAATGTGAATAAAAAGGCATGTTCCTAGACCAGTTTTGTCTCAGAAATACAGAAAAGGTAATTATTTGTTCGTATCTTGTCAAAAAAGTAAAAACAAGTTATTTTAACAAAATGACGTCATGAGTTTCTTACACATAGAGAGCCATCACTCAGTCAAAAATAAAGATATTGCTTTGAAATTTGGAATGGGTATTGTCCATACTCAGTTCCCTCACATATATTCCGGTTTTTCTAACATCTTTGACAATATTGATGCTGTGGTGATTTTTTTTTAAATCTTATTTTAAGGTTCAAAAAACCCAAATTGTGAAAATCCGAGATTAATGATATTTTACAGAAAATGCCATTTGATATATTTGGTAAATTGCGTTTCAATTTGCTTTACAACTCTGTTCTCTACGATTTTTCAAATATTTATCGTTTTTCCACCAACATGACGTCATCAAAACATGATTTTCCCAAAATTCTTGACCAATTTCAATTAAAATTTTTACAGCATACGTATTATTGTTGTAGACACAGCTACTGAAAATTCATCAAGATGCGCCACATGCGTCAAAAGTTATTCAATAAAAATATCAGGGGTGGGGGGGGGGGGCTGTCACGCCCCCCAGTAGGGCGAGGGTTAATATTTATTTGGCATTTATTACCATACAATTAGCACACCATTAGCATATATTATCATAGCACCATTAGCAACCCGATTTCTTGGTATGTAGAAAATGTTGTATTTGAACATAAGTGTCCTGAAAAGTGTCCTATTTAGTGGATTGCACGCGAAAGGTTCAAAACCGCCAGTGTTTAGTCGTTTTTACTCGACAGCAGAAGTCCTTCACCTTAAAGGGAATGTTTCACCTTTGTATTAGTTTTGAACTGAGATAGCCATTGTCTTTGGCCGTTATTGAAATGTCGAAAATACTATGGTCATTTTCCCCCAAAGTTACCCGTTTTTAAGCAATTTAATTTATAATTTGCAAAATGGGGTCTAGGCTAGTGTCGCCGCTGATTGGCTGACGACCATTTTGTCAGCCAATCCCACTTTGTCAGCCAATCAGTGGCGGTCTTTAGCTCAATAATGACGTCATCATCCCAAATTTAAAACCTACATTTGTATAAAGTTAACCCGCGAGTCACTGGGGGTGGGGGGGGGGGGGCTTTTTAGACCCCTCTTAGGAATATTGCAAATATCTCCACAACTAATGCAGATATTAACGCCACCTTTTTTACCTCTCCGGGCATCATCTTTACATCTTTTGTGCAAAAATAAAGCAATTTCGTCAGAAATTTGGCGAGATATAGTGAATTTAGTGACGTCACTAAACACGCTTTGGACACAAAAATCAGCATAACTTTGCCACGCCGTACACATGCTACATTTAAAGCAAAATGAAATATAAAAACGCTCTAAGGTAGAAAATTGCAAGGGCTACAAACCAGCTATCTCGAACTTTCGAAAATTTAGTTTTTTTACCCCAACAATTAAAAAAAGTTTTTTAAATGCCCAGAAAATCATATTTTTCAAAGATATAAAAAAAACGGAATATATGTCAGATAACGACATATGGGCAACTACCATACCACATTTCAAAACGATATAATTTTTTTTTACTAACATGGCATATAAAGTATGGGTAAATCATGACGTCATATTTTGAAATTGCGTTTTTTGGCTTTTAGTGATCAGATATAGACAAATAAATGTCAGCACTGTATTTTAAGATAAAACTGATATAGAAACATGCTTTTTTACTTAGATTTATCAATTTCACATTTTGGTCTTCAGTGACCTGAAATTGACCTGAAATTGACACTAACTTCACGTAAATGAAGTCAGGTGGTAAAATGACTATCACTATCGAATTATATGCGTAAAAGCATCCATAAATCATGTTCTGCATGACTTTCGTAGATATTTTGTGTACAGTGACCTTTTTTGACCTGACCTTGACCTTGATCTTTTCCAATAATTTCACTTTAGCTCATGTGCGATATGTATCATACCTTTTACAGCACTGTTCGGGTGATTATAGGCCCAATCGAAGGCCATGGATGACAAGTATTGTTCATAAACTCAAATACCTTGATTTTGACGTTTGACTTGACCGTGACCTGACATGTGACCTTAATTTGACATTTGAAAGTGCGTGTTAGGTTTATCTCATTGAGCGCTTTCGAATGCCGCCTTGCGCGTCCCACTGCTATCATTGGTTCTGCAGATACCAGCGGGGGGGGGGGGGGGCTAACATCCCATCACTATCACTATCAAATTATACGTGTAAAATAACCCATAAAACACGTGTTGCATGACTTTTGTAGATCTTTTGCGCATAGTGACCTTTGGAACCTGAACTTGACCTTGAACTTTGCCACAAAATCTCGCTTTAGTTCATTCGGGATGTGTATTATACCTTTGAAAGCACTCTGGGTGATAATGGTCTCAATCGAATGCTTTGGATCGAAAGTATGGACCATACACTCAAATACTTCGAATTTTACATTTGACCTGACCGTGACCTGACATGTGACCTGAATTTGACATTTTTTTGGTATGCTTTAGATGCGTTTCATTGAGAGCTTGCGAATTCCGCGTTGGGAGTCTCACTGTGATCATTAGTTCGGAAGATAACAAAGGAGCGTTTAACGCCCCCCCCCCCCCCCCTCAGTCAATAGCGTTCGGCTGAGACCCCAGTCAATGGCGGGTTAAGTACTGGGAGTGCACCGAGTGGTGTGCAGGGGGACTAAGACTACTAAGACTACTAAGTACTGGGAATGCAGGGGGTGCCGTGGTGCATGGACATACCAGGGGGTGCACGGGCACCCAGTGCACCCACCTGGCAGCAGGCCTGTTGACATCTACCCCTTCCCCAGGTGGAGATTGATGAACACAAGGCCACGATGGACCCGAAGGCGCCTCGCGACTTCCTGGACATATATCTAACCAAGATGGCCGAGGATGATGAGATCGCACGCGAGCTCGACGGTAGGTCAAAATAGCAGAGATTGGCGAGCTGGTGAACGAGTTTGAGGATAAGGCAAAGTAAGGACAAAACTCTTACCTGATGTAAGCAATGTCTAAGGTCAGAGAGTCCAGAGCCATACAGTCCAGAGTCAGAGAGTCAAGACTCAAGGGTTCCGCAGAGCTTCATCTGACTGCCATAGAAAATCGGTTCCAATTAACACAAGTACTACACAATACAGAGTATGCTGGAAGTGCACTGCGCGAATGGGGTTGTGCGATTTGAATCTTGGATAAAGTCTAAAGGTCTAAAACTCGAAAAAGCGACAATATGCAAAATGCCGGCTGAGCAATTTACTCTGGTCGCAAATTAAGGTCATTTTCCAGGCTTAACCCGCGCGGCGCTTGGGTCTCCATCCGAACGTGCGGTGCTGGGGGGGGTTAAATTTTACCCCCCCCTCGTATCTTCCGAACCAATAACCGCAGTGAGACGCGCAAGGCGGCGATCGAAAGCTCTCAGCGAGAAGAATCTAACGCATGCCCGAAATTATTAACATAAGGTCACGTGTCAGGTCACGGTCAGATCAAGTGTCAAAATTTCAGTATTTGGGTTTTTGGGCTATACTTTCCATCCAAAGCCTTGTATTGCAACTATTATCTCACAAAGTGCTCCCAAATGTATAATGCATCTCCTGCATAAGTAAAAGTGAAATTTTAGGCAAAGGTCAAGGTCAAGGTCAGGCCACAAAAGGTCACAGGTCTACGAAAGTCATGCGACACATGTTGTATGGGTTATTTTACACGTATAATTCGATAGAAGCAGCCATTTTCACAGCCTGACACCATATAATCGCCCTCAGGTCAAGGTCAGGTCACAATAAGGTCAAAATTTGAAATTGATTAATCTAAAAAAACATTGCATGTTTCTAGACTAGTTTTGTCTTCGAAATACAGTGGCGGCATTTATTTGTCTGTATCTGGTCAGTAAAAGCCAAAAAACGCAATTAAAAAAAATGACGTCATGAGTTACTTATTCTTAGAGAGCCATTAGTCAGTCAAAAATAAAGAAATTGTTTTGAAATTTGGTTTGAACAACGTTAATACTCGGTTCTTTAATATATCTTCCGGTTTTTTGAAAATCTTCAAACAAAAAACTTTTGTGGAAATTCTTCCCCAAAAATCAGTTTTTGCATTTTTGGGGGTCAAAAACCCAAAATTTTGAACATCTGAGATAGCCATGTTAAAGACAATGTTATTTACTTTCTTTTGACGCCTTTTATTTGCAATTTGCATCGGCACGCTATTTTTTACGATTTGTCAAACATTTAACGTTTTTTTTAACCAAAAATGACATGACATGACGTCACTAAAACGTCATTATCTCCTCAAAATTTTCACGAATTTCAACAAAATTGTAACACAAGATGTAGAATTAATGCAGCATAACGTATCGCAAGTTTAACTCCGATATCTGTCATAGTTTTCAGGTTATGGAGAAAATCCGGGAGGGGGGTAAAATTTACCCCCCCACCCCCAGCGCCACGCGGGTTAACAAATGAATTTAAGGAAAAAATCCCTCATTTGGATTATTTTGTATGATTATAACTAGAACGTGAAAATGCCAGCATGTTATTGCGATTTTGAGCCATCACATCCCTCTGGTTGGCCGACGCTGACCTGTCCTGACCTGTCCTCCTGAGCTGACCTCGCCCGTCTCTCCGCAGTGTGGAACCTGTACGCCACCCTGCAGGACCTGTGACCTGTCCTCCTCGCCCGTCTCTCCGCAGTGTGGAACCTGTACGCCACCCTTCAGGAACTGTGACCTGTCCTCCTCGCCCGTCTCTCTGCAGTGTGGAACCTGTACGCCACCCTGCAGGACCTGTGACCTGTCCTACTCGCCCGTCTCTCCGCATTGTGGAACCTGTACGCCACCCTGCAGGACCTGTGACCTGTCCTCCTCGCCCGTCTCTCGGCAGTGTGGAACCTGTACGCCACCCTGCAGGACCTGTGACCTGTCCTCCTTGCCCGTCTCTCCGCAGTGTGGAACCTGTACGCCACCCTTCAGGACCTGTGACCTGTCATCCTCGCCCGTCTCTCCGCAGTGTGGAACCTGTACGCCACCCTGCAGGACCTGTGACCTGTCCTCCTCGCCCGTCTCTCCGCAGTGTGGAACCTGTACTCCACCCTGCAGGACCTGTGACCTGTCCTCCTCGCCCGTCTCTCCGCAGTGTGGAACCTGTACGCCACCCTTCAGGACCTGTAACCTGTCCTCCTCGCCCGTCTCTCCGCAGTGTGGAACCTGTACGCCACCCTTCAGGACCTGTGACCTGTCCTCCTCGCCCGTCTCTCCGCAGCGTGGAACCTGTACGCCACCCTTCAGGACCTGTAACCTGTCCTCCTCGCCCGTCTCTCGGCAGTGTGGAACCTGTACGCCACCCTTCAGGAACTGTGACCTGTCCTCCTCGCCCGTCTCTCCGCAGTGTGGAACCTGTACGCCACCCTTCAGGACCTGTAACCTGTCCTCCTCGCCCGTCTCTCCGCAGTGTGGAACCTGTACGCCACCCTTCAGGACCTGTGACCTGTCCTCCTCGCCCGTCTCTCCGCAGTGTGGAACCTGTACGCCACCCTTCAGGACCTGTGACCTGTCCTCCTCGCCCGTCTCTCCGCAGTGTGGAACCTGTACGCCACCCTTCAGGACCTGTGACCTGTCCTCCTTGCCCGTCTCTCCGCAGTGTGGAACCTGTACGCCACCCTTCAGGAACTGTGACCTGTCCTCCTCGCCCGTCTCTCCGCAGTGTGGAACCTGTACTCCACCCTGCAGGACCTGTGACCTGTCCTCCTCGCCCGTCTCTCCGCAGTGTGGAACCTGTACGCCACCCTTCAGGACCTGTGACCTGTCCTCCTCGCCCGTCTCTCCGCAGTGTGGAACCTGTACGCCACCCTTCAGGAACTGTGACCTGTCCTCCTCGCCCGTCTCTCCGCAGTGTGGAACCTGTACGCCACCCTTCAGGACCTGTGACCTGTCCTCCTCGCCCGTCTCTCCGCAGTGTGGAACCTGTACGCCACCCTTCAGGACCTGTGACCTGTCCTCCTCGCCCGTCTCTCCGCAGTGTGGAACCTGTACACCACCCTTCAGGACCTGTGACCTGTCCTCCTTGCCCGTCTCTCCGCAGTGTGGAACCTGTACGCCACCCTTCAGGACCTGTGACCTGTCCTCCTCGCCCGTCTCTCCGCAGTGTGGAACCTGTACGCCACCCTGCAGGACCTGTGACCTGTCCTCCTCGCCCGTCTCTCCGCAGTGTGGAACCTGTACGCCACCCTTCAGGACCTGTGACCTGTCCTCCTCGCCCGTCTCTCCGCAGTGTGGAACCTGTACGCCACCCTTCAGGACCTGTGACCTGTCCTCCTCACCCGTTTCTCCGCATTGTGGAACCTGTACTCCACCCTGAAGGACCTGTGACCTGTCCTCCTCGCCCGTCTCTCCGCAGTGTGGAACCTGTACGCCACCCTGCAGGACCTGTGACCTGTCCTCCTCGCCCGTCTCTCCGCAGTGTGGAACCTGTACGCCACCCTTCAGGAACTGTGACCTGTCCTCCTCGCCCGTCTCTCTGTAGTGTGGAACCTGTACGCCACCCTGCATGACCTGTGACCTGTCCTCCTCGCCCGTCTCTCCGCAGTGTGGAACCTGTACGCCACCCTTTAGGAACTGTGACCTGTCCTCCTCGCCCGTCTCTCCGCAGTGTGGAACCTATACGCCACCCTTCAGGAACTGTGACCTGTCCTCCTCGCCCGTCTCTCCGCAGTGTGAAACCTGTACGCCACCCTTCAGGACCTGTGACCTGTCATCCTCGCCCGTCTCTCCGCAGTGTGGAACCTGTACGCCACCCTTCAGGAACTGTGACCTGTCCTACTCGCCCGTCTCTCCGCAGTGTGGAACCTGTACGCCACCCTTCAGGACCTGTGACCTGTCCTCCTCGCCCGTCTCTCGGCAGTGTGGAACCTGTACTCCACCCTACAGGACCTGTGACCTGTCCTCCTCGCCCGTCTCTCGGCAGTGTGGAACCTGTACGCCGCCCTGCAGGACCTGTGACCTGTCCTCCTCGCCCGTCTCTTCGCAGTGTGGAACCTGTACGCCACCCTTCAGGACCTGTGACCTGTCCTCCTTGCTCGTCTCTCCGCAGTGTGGAACCTGTACGCCACCCTGCAGGACCTGTGACCTGTCATCCTCGCCCGTCTCTCCGCAGTGTGGAACCTGTACGCCACCCTGCAGGACCTGTTCCTGGCGGGCAGCGAGACCACCAGCACCACCACCGAGTGGGCGGTGCTGTTCCTGGTCAGGAACAGGGAGGTGCTGCTCAAGGCGCAGAGAGAGATCGACAGTGTGGTGGCGCCCGGAGAGAGGTCAGCGGCCGAGTGGCCAGAGAGGCCATCAATGGCCACAACCAGGCGCTGAGAGTGGCCATCAATGGCCACAACCAGGTGCCGAGAGTGGCCATCAATGGTCACAACCAGGTGCCGAGAGTGGCCATTAATGGCCACAACCAGGTGCCGAGAGTGGCCATCAATGGTCACAACCAGGTGCCGAGAGTGGCCATTAATGGCCGCAACCAGGTGCCGAGAGTGGCCATCAATGGCCACAACCAGGTGCATTAGTGGCCATCAATGGCCACAACCAGGTGCCGAGGGTGGCTATCAATAGTCAGCAGCCGAGTTCCGAGTGGCCATTAATGGTCACAACCAGGTGCCGAGAGTGGTCATCAATAGTCAGCAGCCGAGTTCCGAGTGGCCATTAATGGTCACAACCAGGTGCCGAGAGTGGCCATCAATGGACACAACCAGGTGCCGAGAGTGGCCATCAATGGCCACAACCAGGTGTCGAGAGTGGCCAGCAATGGTCACAACCAGGTGCCGAGAGTGGCCATCAATGGCCACAACCAGGTGCCGAGAGTGGCCATCAATGGCCACAACCAGGTGCCGAGAGTGGCCATCAATGGTCACAAGCAGGTGCCGAGAGTGGCCATCAATAGTCAGCAGCCGAGTTCCGAGTGGCTATTAATGGTCACAGCCAGGTGCCGAAAGTGGCCATCAATGGACACAACCAGGTGCCGAGAGTGGCCATCAATGTCCACAACCAGGTGTCGGAGTGGCCATCAATGGTCACAACCAGGTGCCGAGAGTGGCCATCAATGGTCACAACCAGGTGCCGAGAGTGGCCATCAATGGTCACAACCAGGTGCCGAGAGTGGCCATCAATGGTCACAACCAGGTGCCGAGAGTGGCTATCAATAGTCAGCAGCCGAGTTCCGAGTGGCCATTAATGGTCACAACCAGGTGCCGAGAGTGGCCATCAATGGTCACAACCAGGTGCCGAGAGTGGCCATCAATGTCCACAACCAGGTGTCGAGGGTGGCCATCAATGGTCACAACCAGGTGCCGAGAGTGGCCATCAATGGCCACAACCAGGTGCATTAGTGGCCATCAATGGCCACAACCAGGTGCCGAGAGTGGCTATCAATAGTCAGCAGCCGAGTTCCGAGTGGCCATTAATGGTCACAACCAGGTGCCGAGAGTGGCCATCAATAGTCAGCAGCCGAGTTCCGAGTGGCCATTAATGGTCACAACCAGGTGCCGAGAGTGGCCATCAATGGACACAACCAGGTGCCGAGAGTGGCCATCAATGGCCACAACCAGGTGTCGAGAGTGGCCATCAATGGTCACAACCAGGTGCCGAGAGTGGCCATCAATGGCCACAACCAGGTGCCGAGAATGGCCATCAATGGCCACAACCAGGTGCCGAGAGTGGCCATCAATGGTCACAACCAGGTGCCGAGAGTGGCCATCAATAGTCAGCAGCCGAGTTCCGAGTGGCCATTAATGGTCACAACCAGGTGCCGAGAGTGGCCATCAATGGACATAACTAGGTGCCGAGAGTGGCCATCAATGTCCACAACCAGGTGTCGAGAGTGGCCATCAATGGTCACAGCCAGGTGCCGAGAGTGGCCATCAATGGTCACAACCAGGTGCCGAGAGTGGCCATCAATGGTCACAACCAGGTGCCGAGAGTGGCCATCAATGGCCACAACCAGGTGCCGAGAGTGGTCATCAATGGTCACAACCAGGTGCCGAGAGTGGCCATCAATAGTCAGCAGCCGAGTTCCGAGTGGCCATTAATGGTCACAACCAGGTGCCGAGAGTGGCCATCAATGGACACAACCAGGTGCCGAGAGTGGCCATCAATGGTCACAACCAGGTGCCGAGAGTGGCCATCAATGGTCACAACCAGGTGTCGAGAGTGGCCATCAATGGTCACAACCAGGTGCCGAGAGTGGCCATCAATGGCCACAACCAGGTGCCGAGAGTGGCCATCAATGGTCACAACCAGGTGCCGAGAGTGGCCATCAATAGTCAGCAGCCGAGTTCCGAGTGGCCATTAATGGTCACAACCAGGTGCCGAGAGTGGCCATCAATGGACACAACCAGGTGCCGAGAGTGGCCATCAATGGCCACAACCAGGTGTCGAGAGTGGCCATCAATGGTCACAACCAGGTGCCGAGAGTGGCCATCAATGGCCACAGCCAGGTGCCGAGAGTGGCCATCAATGGCCACAACCAGGTGCCGAGAGTGGCCATCAATGGTCACAACCAGGTGCCGAGAGTGGCCATCAATGGCCACAACCAGGTGTCGAGAGTGGCCATCAATGGCCACAACCAGGTACCGAGAGTGGCCAACAATAGTCAGCAGCCGAGTTCCGAGAGTGGCCATCAATAGCCACAACCAGGTGCCGAGTGGCCATCAATGGTCACAACCAGGTGCCGAGAGTGGCCATCAATTGCCACAACTAGGTGCCGAGTGGCCATCAATGGCCACAACCAGGTGCCGAGAGTGGCCATCAATGGCCACAACCAGGTGCCGAGTGGCCATCAATAGCCACAACCAGGTGTCGAGAGTGGCCATCAATGGTCACAACCAGGGGCCGAGAGTGGCCATCAATGGCCACAACCAGGTGCCTAGAGTGGTCATCAATGGTCACAGCCAGGTGCCGAGTGGTCATCAATGGTCACAACGAGGTGCTGAGAGTGGCCATCAATAGCCACAACCAGGTGTCGAGAGTGGCCATCAATGGTCACAACCAGGGGCCGAGAGTGGCCATCAATGGCCACAACCAGGTGCCTAGAGTGGTCATCAATAGTCACAACCAGGTGCCTAGAGTGGCCATCAATTGCCACAACTAGGTGCCGAGTGGCCATCAATGGCCACAACCAGGTGCCGAGAGTGGCCATCAATGGCCACAACCAGGTGCCGAGTGGCCATCAATAGCCACAACCAGGTGTCGAGAGTGGCCATCAATGGCCACTACCAGGTGCCGAGTGGCCATCAATGGTCACAACGAGGTGCTGAGAGTGGCCATCAATGGCCACAACCAGGTGCCGAGAGTGGCCATCAATGGCCACAACCAGGGTCGCATTTTTTTTTTGTTTGTAGCATACTGCATTTTCTAAAAGGGACATCACGCAATGGGGTCGTTACGGCACTTCACCGGTATCAAATTTCGGGATATCAACATGGTAAGGGGCAACAAAGCAAATGGAGGACATCAGGGTATACCATTTTTTGCAACTATTTGAACGCTTGACATAATATTATTATTGTATTATTCAGTGCTTGTGGAAGGAACATAGGTAATATGTGGGCATGAAATAATGAAAATCACCTTTTCCTCGTCGTAAATAAGTGTTGATATATTGCTATAATCGGTTTGACAATGGCCTGTCGCCGAAAACTCACCCTAATCTAATCTAATATTTTGCCTTAGCTTCCTATTTACGACGAGGAAAATGTCATTTTCATTATTTTATACCTTGACATAATATGTTAAAAGGCCGAGACCTTCTTACCGCATTTGCGGCATTTACGAGATAGTCGCTACGCTTAATATTGTTCGCTTTCATTCTGACCTCTGATCCCTGACCCCTATAACCCCACTGACCCCTGTGACCCCTCGCCACAGGGTGGAGCTGCAGCACCGACTGAGCATGCCCTACATCGACGCAGTGCTGGCGGAAACGATGAGACGCGGAACAGTCACCCCCCTGGCAATCCCGCACCGCGCGCTGGTCGACATCGACGTGGCAGGTAATGTCAGGATAGAGCTGGGCCGTCGAGCACCGCGCCGTGGCTGACATCGAGGTGGCAGGTAATGTCAGGATAGAGATGGGCCACCCCGCACCGCGCCCTGGCCGACATCGAGGTGGCAGGTAATGTCAGGATAGAGATGGGCCGTCCAGCACCGCGCCCTGGCCGACATCGAGGTGGCAGGTAATGTCAGGATAGAGATGGGCCGTCCAGCACCGCGCCCTGGCCGACATCGAGGTGGCAGGTAATGTCAGGATAGAGATGGGCCGTCCAGCACCGCGCCCTGGCCGACATCGAGGTGGCAGGTAATGTCAGGATAGATATGGGCCGTCCAGCACCGCGCCCTGGCCGACATCGAGGTGGCAGGTAATGTCAGGATAGAGATGGGCCACCCCGCACCGCGCCCTGGCCGACATCGAGGTGGCAGGTAATGTCAGGATAGAGATGGGCCACCCCGCACCGCGCCCTGGCCGACATCGAGGTGGCAGGTAATGTCAGGATAGAGATGGGCCGTCCAGCACCGCGCCCTGGCCGACATCGAGGTGGCAGGTAATGTCAGGATAGAGATGGGCAGGAATTATAGAAGGATATGGACCATCCCGCACCGCGCCCTGGCCGACATCGAGGTGGCAGGTAATGTCAGGATAGAGATGGGCAGGAATTATAGAAGGATATGGGCCATCCCGCACCGCGCCCTGGCCGACATCGAGGTGGCAGGTAATGTCAGGATAGAGATGGGCCACCCCGCACCGCGCCCTGGCCGACATCGAGGTGGCAGGTAATGTCAGGATAGAGATGGGCCACCCCGCACCGCGCCCTGGCCGACATCGAGGTGGCAGGTAATGTCAGGATAGAGATGGGCCACCCCGCACCGCGCCCTGGCCGACATCGAGGTGGCAGGTAATGTCAGGATAGAGATGGGCCACCCCGCACCGCGCCCTGGCCGACATCGAGGTGGCAGGTAATGTCAGGATAGAGATGGGCCACCCCGCACCGCGCCCTGGCCGACATCGAGGTGGCAGGTAATGTCAGGATAGAGATGGGCCACCCCGCACCGCGCCCTGGCCGACATCGAGGTGGCAGGTAATGTCAGGATAGAGATGGGCCACCCCGCACCGCGCCCTGGCCGACATCGAGGTGGCAGGTAATGTCAGGATAGAGATGGGCCACTCCGCACCGCGCCCTGGCCGACATCGAGGTGGCAGGTAATGTCAGGATAGAGATGGGCAGGAATTATTGAAGGATATGAGCCATCCCGCACCGCGCCCTGGCCGACATCGAGGTGGCAGGTAATGTCAGGATAGAGATGGGACACCCCGCACCGCGCCCTGGCCGACATCGAGGAGGCAGGTAATGTCAGGATAGAGATGGGCCACCCCGCACCGCGCCCTGGCCGACATCGAGGTGGCAGGTAATGTCAGGATAGAGATGGGCCACCCCGCACCGCGCCCTGGCCGACATCGAGGTGGCAGGTAATGTCAGGATAGAGATGGGCCACCCCGCACCGCGCCCTGGCCGACATCGAGGTGGCAGGTAATGTCAGGATAGAGATGGGCCGTCCAGCACCGCGCCCTGGCCGACATCGAGGTGGCAGGTAATGTCAGGATAGAGATGGGCAGGAATTATTGAAGGATATGGGCCATCCCGCACCGCGCCCTGGCCGACATCGAGGAGGCAGGTAATGTCAGGATAGAGATGGGCCACCCCGCACCGCGCCCTGGCCGACATCGAGGAGGCAGGTAATGTCAGGATAGAGATGGGCCACCCCGCACCGCGCCCTGGCCGACATCGAGGTGGCAGGTAATGTCAGGATAGAGATGGGCCACCCCGCACCGCGCCCTGGCCGACATCGAGGTGGCAGGTAATGTCAGGATAGAGATGGGCCACCCCGCACCGCGCCCTGGCCGACATCGAGGTGGCAGGTAATGTCAGGATAGAGATGGGCCACCCCGCACCGCGCCCTGGCCGACATCGAGGTGGCAGGTAATGTCAGGATAGAGATGGGCCACCCCGCACCGCGCCCTGGCCGACATCGAGGTGGCAGGTAATGTCAGGATAGAGATGAGCCGTCCAGCACCGCGCCCTGGCCGACATCGAGGTGGCAGGTAATGTCAGGATAGAGATGGGCCACCCCGCACCGCGCCCTGGCCGACATCGAGGTGGCAGGTAATGTCAGGATAGAGATGGGCCACTCCGCACCGCGCCCTGGCCGACATCGAGGTGGCAGGTAATGTCAGGATAGAGATGGGCAGGAATTATTGAAGGATATGGGCCATCCCGCACCGCGCCCTGGCCGACATCGAGGTGGCAGGTAATGTCAGGATAGAGATGAGCCGTCCAGCACCGCGCCCTGGCCGACATCGAGGTGGCAGGTAATGTCAGGATAGAGATGGGCCACCCCGCACCGCGCCCTGGCCGACATCGAGGAGGCAGGTAATGTCAGGATAGAGATGGGCCACTCCGCACCGCGCCCTGGCCGACATCGAGGTGGCAGGTAATGTCAGGATAGAGATGGGCAGGAATTATTGAAGGATATGGGCCATCCCGCACCGCGCCCTGGCCGACATCGAGGTGGCAGGTAATCAGAATCAGATTTATTAAGAACATTTCCAGTAAACTGGCTTTTCCATGTTCCTATTACAAGAGGACATGTCCAAAACTTATATCGCATCACGCATCAGATATCATCCTACATCACATAAAATACATCGTCGTTTGAGTGCAACACACCACAGAAATCACACTTCATCAACGCCACAACCACGCCTGAGGGCTGCGTCTTGGACATTCCATTGTTTCAGGGCTCTATATTGAAAAGAACGGCGCGCCAGCTCTGTTCTCACCCGCGGTAACTGCAGGAGGGGTGCCCCTGATGAGCGTGACGTGCGGTTCGTTACCTGAGTACGGAACACGATCAGAGCTTTTAAAGCATCTGGCGTGTCCTCCCTAGTAATTAACCTATGGATGAGGGCAACGTCAGCAGCCGCAATCATGCCCTCTATAGACGGCCAGCCGAGCTCGGAAAGAGTGGCCGAAATATGGTCGCGTCGTTTTAGGTCCGATACAATGCGTGCCGCAAAATTGATCACTTTCTGCAGCCGCGCTCTCTGAGTGGCACAACCACCTCCCCAAACACAGGCACAATATCTCACAAGGGGGAAAACTAGCGTCTCGATTAAAAATGTTCTGAGCTCACGAGGCACTTTGCTACGCAGCTTGCACAGGCCCACGAGCACATGATTGCAGCGCTGCACAGTCATCGTCACATGGTCTTCCCAGGTGAGTGCAGGATCGAGGACCACGCCCAGTACTTTGACTTTAGGAGCGGATGTTAGAGTGTGATCACCAAAACGGATAGTGATATCTCGAGTCCTCCTGCTGCGCGTTTTGAAGAAGAGGAACTCGGTTTTAGTTGGATTAATTTTAAGGCTGTTTTGAGTGAACCATGTGAGAGCAGTAGCCAATGTGCTCTCTATTCTGGTTTTGAGTTGTTCGACGTCACTTGGTACTTCAGAATCGATAAATTGAGCATCGTCGGCATACAAAATTATTTTCCCATGAGTGATATGTGATGCAAAATCATTAGTAAAAATCAAGAACAGTACTGGTCCTAGCACCGAGCCCTGCACCACACCGTGAGTCACAGGTAGAGGTTGTGGTGATCCCCCTCGAACAGTCTGGGAGCGATCAGAGAGCCAGTCCCTAAACCAATGGCTGTCAACCCCGTACCATCCTAGCTTTTCCAGAAGCGTACCATGTCGCACACTATCGAATGCCTTAGAGGTGTCGGCCGTCACTAAAGAGGCCACGCGGCCAACATCGATCTGGTGGGTTGCGTATGCGACTGCGTCCAGCATGGCATGCTCCGTGGAGTGTCCCGGACGGAAACCGTATTGCTGCGGGCACAGTATGTTGTTCTCATGCAAATACGTCACTACTTGGGTGCAAACAATTCGTTCACATAACTTTACCAATACCGATAAGATGGACAAGGGTCTATAGTTGTTCGGATCTGAGCGGTCGCCTGACTTAAATGTTGGCAGCACAGTCGCCGTTTTCCACATGTTCGGTACCTGGCCAGTCACAAGCGAGCAGTTAACAACATTAAGCAAATGCGGTCCAACTACAGGAAACGTCATTCTCAGCATCTGTATCGTGACGCCGTCGGCACCAGATGACCGCGACACTCCCATCCGTCCCAGGGCAACCGACAGCTCCGGCAGCGTAGCAGGAGCCACCCGGAACGCGCTCGCACACACTCGGGGAGGGCGCGGCCCAAGAATCTCTCCCTCGACCGCGGCCGCAGCCAGTGACTCGGCCACAGCGGGGCCGACCGAGGCGAAATGGGCATTGAGCCTGTCTGCCCACTCGCGTGTCCCCTCTGCGGGGTCCGCTGCGGTGCGAGTCGGCTTCTTACCCGCCATGAAGTACCGCCTTATGTTAGGCCAGGTTGCTTGTCGGCTGTTCTTGAACGTCGTCTTGAAATATGATGAGCAAGCACTGTACTGAGCGCTTTTTACGGCGTTTCTGCAGGACCGGTACTTCTCACGTGAGTCTGCACATGGATTCGCATCCCTGTCAGTGCGTGCGATATCCCTTTCTTTCATCTTATCTCTAAGGTCATCGCTTTCGGAGAGCCAGGGGCACGGTGGGTGACGGACTCGGATGCGTGTGAGCGGCATGTGCTTGTCAATGTTGCGGTTCCATACGGCGAGAAACTTGTCGAGCTTTTCATCTGGGCACGTAGAGTTATATACAGGAGTCCAGTCATCTATGAGCATATCCAGCCTGAGTGCATCCGGACAGAGTTGCCTGGTTGCCCGGACGGTTATATCAGTGGGCCGTCTTCGTACACGGGCTCCCTTGACCTGCGCAGTGATCATATCGTGATCGCTGATATCGCATGTGATCACCTTCGCGTCGCTTGTCAGGTCCGGGGTGTTGGTAATCAGGTGGTCCAGTAGAGTCGGGGTCGGGCTGGGATGTGTCGGCGTGTTTATCAACTGCGACAGGCTGTACTCCGTCAGCAGCTGCTGGTAAGCCGACACACCCGGTTTGTTGGTGCTCATCAGGTCAAAGTTCGTGTCCCCGAGCAGGTAGGAGGGTTTGTTTTTGGCGAGCACCTGTGTGAGCTGGTGGCTCAGGTCCTGCAGTGACGGTGAGACTGTGGCGCTGGGTGGTCGGTATACGACTCCGACTATGATCGGTCGGCGGCTCACGACCTGTACCCACAAACACTCAAGGTCAGAGTCAGTGGATTTGATCGAGAGCCTCTCGACTGCGAGGGAGTCTCGGAACAGGATGCAGACTCCTCCACCCTTTCGGACGGGCACCCGGTTTGGTCTTCCCCTGTCTCTCCTTATCATTGAATACCCGGGGAAGATGAGGAAGCTGTCACTTATGTCAGATGTCAGCCATGTCTCCCCCACGCACAGAATGTCGATTTGGTGCGTCGCCAGCAGATCCCTCACATTGTCCAGGGATGGCATGATAGATCTCACGTTTAGGTGACTTATAGTGAGAACGCCGTTTCTGTCATCGGTGGTGCTGCACGAGTTAGTTTGCCGCAGAGTCAGCCGTGGCGGCTCCACCAAGCAGCGGGTCACGCAGCCGATCCCCGGTGCATATGTGACCCGGTCCGTGGACGGTCCCGTCCCGGCCGAGCTCGGCCGGTACCCCACCTGCACTTGAATGGCCTGGCTCTCGGTCCGGGCGGCGCTCGGGCCCTGTGCCGGGACTGGCTCCGCACGGCCGGTCGCTGGTGCGTCAGATCGGACCGAGCGGTCGCCCCGTCGGTGGTCCGTCTCATGTGTCGGTTGGCGATCTACACGACGGGGCGACGAGGCCCCAGCGCCGGGAGCAGTCGGCTGGACGCCGCTCCCTCCGCGCCCCGTACCGGTGGCGCGTCCATGGCTGGCAGTGATGACCCCTGTTCCAGAGGCGGGTTCAGGGCCGGTGAGGGGGATCAGAGCGCGGCCGTGGTTCAGGCGTCGTTGATGTTCATCGTCGATGGCGTGACGACGACGTGCCTGAACGCGGTGGCCGGCTCTTCTCCCCCTGCGGTGCCGCCTTACGCCGCCACTGCCCGGGAGGGCACCGGGTGCCGAATGATGTATGGCACCGGGCGGCGGAGGGTCGGCCATGTAGTTCCCCGGTCCGGTGCGCGGGCTGGTGTCGGCGCCGACGACGGTATACTGGAGACGGTAGGGGAGTGCCCGGCCTTGTGATTGGTCGAGACGGCGGTGGTAGATTCTTCCGAGAACGGTAGAATATAGTTTCGGCGAGCGAGGCCCATGGCCAAAATTGACAATACTAATCGAGGCTCAAATATAGAGCACTAATGAAAAGAGGCACGAAAATCACTTCGTGCAGTCCACAAACACTACCTGCTAACACGAGACAAATCTTGCAGATGGCCAACACTTAAAACCGCACGAGATCACAATGTCAGGATAGAGATGGGCCATCCCGCACCGCGCCCTGGCCGACATCGAGGAGGCAGGTAATGTCAGGATAGAGATGGGCCACCCCGCACCGCGCCCTGGCCGACATCGAGGAGGCAGGTAATGTCAGGATAGAGATGGGCCACCCCGCACCGCGCCCTGGCCGACATCGAGGTGGCAGGTAATGTCAGGATAGAGATGGGCCACCCGCACCGCGCCCTGGCCGACATCGAGGTGGCAGGTAATGTCAGGATAGAGATGGGCCGTCCCGCACCGCGCCCTGGCCGACATCGAGGAGGCAGGTAATGTCAGAATAGAGATGGGCAGGAATTATTGAAGGATATGGGCCATCCCGCACCGCGCCCTGGCCGACATCGAGGTGGCAGGTAATGTCAGGATAGAGATGGGCCACCCCACACCGCGCCCTGGCCGACATCGAGGTGGCAGGTAATGTCAGGATAGAGATGGGCCATCCCGCACCGCGCCCTGGCCGACATCGAGGAGGCAGGTAATGTCAGGATAGAGATGGGCCACCCCGCACCGCGCCCTGGCCGACATCGAGGAGGCAGGTAATGTCAGGATAGAGATGGGCCACCCCGCACCGCGCCCTGGCCGACATCGAGGTGGCAGGCAATGTCAGGATAGAGATGGGCCACCCCGCACCGCGCCCTGGCCGACATCGAGGTGGCAGGTAATGTCAGGATAGAGATGGGCCGTCCCGCACCGCGCCCTGGCCGACATCGAGGAGGCAGGTAATGTCAGGATAGAGATGGGCAGGAATTATTGAAGGATATGGGCCATCCCGCACCGCGCCCTGGCCGACATCGAGGTGGCAGGTAATGTCAGGATAGAGATGGGCCACCCCACACCGCGCCCTGGCCGACATCGAGGTGGCAGGTAATGTCAGGATAGAGATGGGCCACCCCGCACCGCGCCCTGGCCGACATCGAGGTGGCAGGTAATGTCAGGATAGAGATGGGCCACCCCGCACCGCGCCCTGGCCGACATCGAGGAGGCAGGTATTGTCAGGATAGAGATGGGCCACCCCGCACCGCGCCCTGGCCGACATCGAGGTGGCAGGTAATGTCAGGATAGAGATGGGCCACCCCGCACCGCGCCCTGGCCGACATCGAGGTGGCAGGTAATGTCAGGATAGAGATGGGCCGTCCCGCACCGCGCCCTGGCCGACATCAAGGTGGCAGGTATTGTCAGGATAGAGATGGGCCGTCCAGCACCGCGCCGTGGCCGACATCGAGGTGGCAGGTAATGTCAGGATAGAGATGGGCCACCCCGCACCGCGCCCTGGCCGACATCGAGGAGGCAAGTAATGTCAGGATAGAGATGGGCAGGAATTATAGAAGGAGATGGGCCATCCCGCACCACGCCCTGGCCGACATCGAGGAGGCAGGTAATGTCAGGATAGAGATGGGCAGGAATTATAGAAGGAGATGGGCCATCCCGCACCACGCCCTGGCCGACATCGAGGAGGCAGGTAATGTCAGGATAGAGATGGGCAGGAATTATAGAAGGAGATGGGCCATCCCGCACCACGCCCTGGCCGACATCGAGGTGGCAGGTAATGTCAGGATAGAGATGGGCAGGAAGGATAGAAGGAGATGGGCCATTCCGCGCTGCGCCCTGGCCGACATCGAGGTGGCAGGTAATGTCAGGATAGAGATGGGCAGGAATGATAGATAGAGGTAGACAGGTACGCGATGCTGGATTAGCATCTGTTAGAGGTGACCGTTGACCGGTACGCAGTACGTACCTGCTGAGAGAGCTTTATATAAAAGTGAAAGGTGACAGATAGGTACATACGCTTCACATTTTCATCAATCATTGTTAGACATTTACGAAAATATATTATAGGTATAGTTATATACCACGTACTGTCCTCAGAAAGTTGGGATACCTAAACCTTTTTGCAGTTTATCACAAAACGAACTTAGTGTTCGTAGAGGTATAGCAAACCATCATTTGTTTCATCAGCTGCCAATTGTAACTGGGTGAAACCATCGTGGCCATGCCAAGCCTCCGGCTCTCCGCTCCTGCACGGTACGAGGTGGCCACCTCTATCTGTCATTCATGCCCACCTCTATCTGATGAAAACCAGCTCCCGTTCAGCGGAGCAGCAGCCGTAAATTCGCTTTGACAGCCGGAGAGTTTTCTAGTTGATGGCTGCAGGTGACTTTTGTAATCACCGGGAATTGCGCGGAGACTGCCGTCGATTTCGTGTGGCTATGCAAACGGAGATGTTTCAGATAGCGATGATACAGGATATATGCCTACGTCTGGGAATGTTAATGAACCGGTCATTGGGAAATGAGAGTTTGTATTAATTTGCGCGCATGCATTACAGTTGACAAGATGTGGTGAAAAGGCAGCGGCTTGCAGGGATTGCCTCGGCAGATAGAAATGGGCATGTTTGAAAGGTGAAAACAACTGGTTCGACACACGGAAGTTGAAGTTGAGATCGTTAGCGGAGCATGCAAGATGAGTTTTTGCATCTTCAAAAGTAAATCACAATTAATTTAAGTTTTTTAGTCATAGGTCACAAGCTGACTAGATAACGTTTTTGCCCACGTAACAGGGTGAACTATTATTTTGCGGACTTCTCACACTGTTTGTCGAGCCAAGGCTCTTCGGTTTACGATCTCACGACATGTTATCTCCAAACCTGTCCATCAGCGTAATCTGCAACGTGCAGACATCGCATTTTTTCCGTTACAGGCCACAATATCTTCTTCTCTTCCTGGTCACCTGCTCTTGGGTGGCGGCATAGTAAAAAAGAGACAAAAAAAAGATCCTTTCGGGCGCGTGTCAGCTTACGAACAAGAACACATGGGCGTAACCACCACTGGGTACACTGTACCCAGTAAAATTCAAAACCCCAAATTTTACTGGGTATTGTACCCAGTAAAAATTGAAGAGTCCAGCTTGCATTTATTTAATTTCAAATGTGCCGAGAAGTCAATAGGGATACAAAAGTAAAAACAAAAGTTTTGTCTTCAAATATATACAAATTATATCAAGGAAACCTTTAAATTTAGTAACAACTAAACGTAGGTGCGTTCATAATTCACACAATGCACACCGCTGATAGAGGTGGACCACACAGCAAGAACGTGCACACCGCTGATAGAGGTGGGCCACACAGCAAGAACGTGCACACCGCTGATAAAGGTGGGCCACACAGCAAGAACGTGCACACAGCTGATACCGCTGACGATTTTCTCCGTTTCAGGCTACAGATTTCCCAAGGGCGCGTTGCTGTTCACGAACCTGTACGCGATCCACTCCGATGAGAAGTACTGGGGCGACCCCCAGAACTTCCGCCCGGAGCGCTTCATGGAAAACGGCAAATTCGTCGGCGACAAACATCTGGTGCCGTTCGGAATCGGTGAGTGCGCTCGGTGTCTGGGGACTTTTTGCAAAATCATTTGTTAACGGTAATGTCGGGCTGTCGTTTGCGGGAACTTTTGGCGGCGTTTTGAGATTTCGGGGAGCGGTAGCGTTCATGTCAGACAGCATTATGGAATGCGTGTGCGTGTGCGTGTGCGTTTGCGTGTGCGTGTGCGTGTGCGTGTGCGTGTGCGTGTGCGTGTGCGTGTGCGTGTGCGTGTGCGTGTGCGTGTGCATGTGCGTGTGCGTGTGCGTGTGCGTGTGCGTGTGCGTGTGCGTGTGCGTGTGCGTGTGCGTGTGCGTGTACGTGTGCGTGTGCGTGTGCGTGTGCGTGTGCGTGTGCGTGTGCGTGTGCGTGTGCGTGTGCGTGTGCGTGTGCGCCTATGTGTTTACGTCATGCTTTCGAAAAACAGAAACGTGTTCACAACAGCTCAGCAAAAAACACTCTTGCCGTGTTGCCTGTACTTTGCCAGTTGCGTGTGTGTGGACTTGCTAATATCTACCTATGCGATGACCAAACCCCTTGTCCCAAGATAAAAAGTCAGCCAGTATATGCCTAACAGCCGCTCTGTCCGTGTTCCGACAGGCAAGCGAGTGTGCATGGGCGAGTCTCTGGCCCGACAGGAGAGCTTCCTGTTCCTCTCCAACCTGATCCACCAGTTCGACATCACGCCGCCGCACGGCGAGCCCGTGCCGCCGTTGGTCTACCAGAAGGGCGTGGTGATGGCATCGGGCCCCTTCCGCGCCTACTTCAAGCGCAGGAACTAGGACAGGAACGTGAGGTGTGTGCTTAGGCGAAGGGCGGACCACCGCACACAAGCGGAAGTTAGTAGATGTCCATAGCGTATGCACTGAATGCAGAAGATGCGCAAAGTGATGGCACCAAAATAGCAGGTGTACGTGCGAAAACGCTGATATTTGGAGCGGCAAATGCGTAGCGCTGGTAACGCACGCGCGTAGAAAGAAAGGTGGTTTTCGAGATGAGGGCTACCTTCTGTGCCCGAGGAAGAAAAAAGTTTGGTACCCTATGTGGTCTGAGACGTAGGGAAGAGAGAGGCAGAAAGTAGTCAAACGATGTTGTGCTTCTTTCCATCAAGGACTGCTGGTCGAGCAGGGTGAGGTGGGGTATACCTACGGCGAGTGAAAACATGTGACGCTGTTGCGGGATAATGTGGGTCGTTACATCGTGACATCGTGTGTTGCTGTTTCTTTGTGATATGAGCAGCAGACAACTTATTTTATTTCAGCCATGACTGTCAGTGGCACTTAGTTTAGAAGACACGCATTGTCGACTGGATTAAACATGACGGCGGGCCGGAGTGTAAGAGAACCACTTCTGTCTATCGAAATCAAGGGTGGCTGGCGGATTGCGTGAATGCGCTCGCTGCGCCGATATTAATCAGGATGAAATTGTGTCTAATAGTGTGAATAAAACTGTCGGCGGTGCCGGCCCGCGCAATATTCCAACGCTCGGCTGACAGCAAAAATACACGGAGATTCGACAATGTCCTGGGTCTGCCCATACGGCAGTACGCGTGCCGGTCTAGATCCTCGGTAAGGCGTACCACCCGTTCGTTCGGTGTTCGGCTGCAGCGGTCCGCTCGGCCAATCCTGCAGCGCAGCTCTGCCAAGTGTGTCAGTTCTACACGCCCAGTCGGTCCTGACTTACACGCCCAGCCGGTCCTCACTTACACGACCAGTCGGTCCTCACTTACACGACCAGTCGGTCCTCACTTACACGCCCAGCCGGTCTTCACTTACACGACCAGTCGGTCCTCACTTACACGACCAGCCGGTCCTCACTTACACGACCAGTCGGTCCTCACTTACACGCCCAGCCGGTCCTCACTTACACGACCAGTCGGTACTCACTTACACGTCCAGCCGGTCCTCACTTACACGACCAGTCGGTCCTCACTTACACGACCAGTCGGTCCTCACTTACACGACCAGTCGGTCCTCACTTACACGACCAGCCGGTCCTCACTTACACGACCAGCCGGTCCTCACTTCGCTCAGTGTGTGTGTGTGTGTGTGTGTGTGTGTGTGTGTGTGTGTGTGTGTGTGTGTGTGTGTGTGTGTGTGTGTGTGTGTGTGTGTGTGTGTGTGTGTGTGTGCGTGTCAAGGGCGGATCCAGAAAATCTTCAAGGAGGGGTGGGGGAGGGGGGGGGTCATGAATTGCAGTGTTGCCCCTACCTATACCCAAATTTGAAAACTCAACGGATTTGGTCCACTATATTTTGAGGGTGCCCCTATTTCAGCATTTTTTTTAATTGACAACGTTGGCTATAGGTATTTGCAATGTCAGTCGTACCCTTTCTATCATTTGAAGTGCCGCGGATGGTGCTAAAATACATTATTTGTACAGTCAAGGGCGGCCCCAGACGGCTCATGAAAAATTGACCAAGAGGATAGTCGAGCTTCGTGACCAGGAGAGGGGGGGGGGTAGCCGTTTTTTTTACTAGCAGTAAATTTTATGCATGTGATAGCTGTGTATCATATTTCTTTGTGTCTCGAGCGGGTTTCAAAAAGGTTCTTGAACTAAAAATAGGCAGGGGATTTTTCGAAGGGAAGGGGTTGAAGACAATTTGTCACAAAGGCTCAACTACCAATGGTATTTACGCAAAATGGATACCTATACAACTATTATTGTTCCGCGAAGCGGCGAAAAATTTGAGGTTTTGAGCGGGCTGGAGAACTGATTTTTTGCTATTGAAACCAGGATGCAGGGTCAAAACGAGGAAATATGTCCGGAGCAAAAGGTGAGGCCAAAGACATATTGCCCCCTCCCCATTTAAGGCCAAAGGCGGGAACATGACCCCCATGCCCCCCCCCCCTGTGGCCGCCTGTGTGTAGGTACAGTCTACATTAGACCCTTTGTACTGGAAATAACATTGATTGATTTGCGACGCGTAGCGGGCCGGCATTTTTTGCTTTATTTTGTTTTTGTCTGGATAACTAGGCCCTAATAAATCGAAAGGTTCTATAATCTATATGCATCAGCCCAAGGGGCCCCTCAAGTTCGATACGTTGCTGCCTCTGGTATAAGGCACGTTGGTGCCCCTTCATAGCCCAAGGGACGGGAGGCATGAAGGAACATTTTTCCCCTCATAATTTAGCAATTTTAATTTGGCGTCATTTCGCGATTGTTTTCTTCAGCGACCCAGTGCCCCGGTGTCTTCAGTGCCCCGGTCGTCCCACAGTGCCGCCTACCGTCACGATGGTACCCCTGGCACACCATGGTGCCCTGGTGGTGCCTTGGTTCACCGGCGCGGTGGTGTCCCTGGTACACTGGCGCGGTGGTGCCCTTGGTTCAAAGAACACTGAATCATTTGCGCCGCGTAGCGGCGCGGATTTTTTTTCTTTACTTTGGTGGTGCCCCGGCGCTGTGGTGCCCCCAAGGCGCGGTGGTGCCACCACGGCCCGGTGGTGCCCCCACTGCGACTGCGTGGTGGTGACCACATGGCCAAAGAGGGGGGGGGGGGGGGGGGGATCATGACCTCCGTGACCCCCCCTGGATCTGCTACTGGTGTGTGTGTGTGTGTGTGTGTGTGTGTGTGTGTTTGTGTGTGTGTGTGTGTGTGTGTGTGTGTGTGTGTGTGTGTGTGTGTGTGTGTGTGTGTGTGTGTGTGTGTGTGTGTGTGTGTGTGTGTGTGTGTGTGTGTGTGTGTGTGTGCGTGTGCGTGTGCGTGTGCGTGTGCGTGTGCGTGTGCGTGTGCGTGTGCGTGTGCGTGTGCGTGTGCGTGTGCGTGTGCGTGTGCGTGTGCGTGTGCGTGTGCGTGCGCGTGCGCGTGCGCGTGCGCGTGCGCGTGCGCGTGCGCGTGCGCGTGCGCGTGCGCGTGCGCGTGCGCGTGCGCGTGTGCGTGTGCGAGTGCGTGTGCGTGTGCGTGTGTGTATGTGTGTGTGTGTGTTACACATATCATCACTAAGACAGCAGTTCACCACAATCTCGACGAAGACTCGGCCTACCGGGGGGATTCGGGCCAGGGAAGGCAGCCATGTCTGCACCAGACCGGCACCAGCACGGTCTGGTCTGAATACCTGCAGGGATACCCGTCAGCCGATATGTCGCTGACATGGCAATAGCCAAGACCAGTCCTGACGTATCGGGTGGCCAAGGTATTTCCGAAACGGGCCACGCCAGGCTGCGGTGCTTAGGAATGCTGGGAGCGCGCGCCGTCTGTTGCTTAGACGGCGGTTAATATATCAATGCGCTACGCTGCACGTGAGCGTCTGCTTTCGAAACCTCGCGTCGAAGGATACTTTCATGATGTTAATGAGAAGTGTTTCACAAACGCCGTGTGGAATTAGTTTTACGACACAAAAGTATGACAAATATCGATTGAAGTACTGACATTTTTACATTAATACATTTAGGATGCGCAGTGGGCAAATATGACGGAACAGTGAGCCTGCAAACTATATGCACCCGTCACCATGTGCGTGAGTGATTGTGGCGTCCCCACGAATATATATATATATAATATTGATATTGATCGTAAGACTTCTGCTATGTCAGTTGGTAGAACATTGAATTGTTTGTGGAAATCCTGACGTGATATGAACAAATATACTGCATCAGTGTGGTAACACCTTGCTTCATGCGATTAACGAGATGAGTATGACTTTTAGTCGGAAGATATTGATCAGTATCTCAGTCCCAGACAGCTGAATAAGACAGACGACGAGCAACAATATGTAGCTCACTACAATCTACATATGCATATAAACTACTATATATATATACTACTATATGTATACTATATATACTACATACTATATATACTATATACAATATATACTATATACTATATATACTATATATACTATATACTATATATACTATATACAATACATACTATATACTATATATACTATATACTATATATACTATATAAACTACTACCTCGAGTCTCGACTATTCTTCGAAAGTTGTATTCTTAGAAAGTTATTTCGGTCACACATTTTCACTCTTTCGCCAGCTGTTCCGAAGGTGCGACGCGAAAGCGGTCACGTGTATTTTGCAATGTATACGGAGTAGTTTGTAAGAATATTGCCCATGTTTCATTGAGATCATACATAGATAAATACAACATGCATAGATATTTCCTAGGATATTGCTGTCCGGCAGCAATGTCCGGCTGAGAAACCAGTTTTGGCGAGCCGGACAGTGCAACAACCGGTATGGCACGACTCGTGTGGCACGGCTCACATACGGGTCACATACGGGTCGGACACGGTTCACATACGGGTCGGATGCGGGTCACATACGGGTCGGACACGGTTCACACACGGGTCGGATACGGGTCACATACAGGTCGGACACGGGTCAAATACGGGTCAGACATGGGTCAGACACGGGTCAGATACGGGTCGGACACGAGTCAGATACGGGTCAGATACGGTTCAGATACGGGTCAGATACGGGTCGGATACGGGTCAGATACGGGTCAGATACGGGCCAGATACGGGTCAGACACGGGTCAGATACGGCTCACATACGGGTCGGACACGGGTCAGATACGGGTCAGATACGGGTCAGAAATGGGTCAGGGATGGGGGTCAGTGACGGGTCAGTTACGGGTCAGTGACGGGTCAGTGACGGGTCAGTGACGGGTCAGGGACGGGCCAGGGACGGGTCAGTGACGGGTCAGTGACGGGTCAGTGACGGGTCAGGGACGGGCCAGGGACGGGTCAGTGACGGGTCAGTGACGGGTCAGGGACGGGTCAGTGACGGGTCAGTGACGGGTCAGTGACGGGTCAGTGACGGGTCAGTGACGGGTCAGTGACGGGTCCCATGATCAGGTGATCAGGAACCTCCGTTATAGAGATACCGATTTATGATGTTTGAGTGAACACTGTTTATTACGAGCGAGCGCGAAGCGCTCGCTTGTCTTTCCGTGGTATATGGGACAAATCTGAATATGAGCAGCCCGACCCTTGAGCATGCCCTGGGCCCATTGAGCCCACGCAGGGGTCCACAAAACCGGCCCAGGAGCCTCTAGAGCATGTCCACTCAGCCAGGGGCCAATTTAGCCCACCTACGGCCTCACAAACCTGCCCAGTGACCTCTCGAGCATGTCCATGGGCCCATTGAGTATGTTCAGAGGCCTCTCGAGCTTGGCCAGGGGCCCATTATAGTCTGTTTTGGGGCCTCTTGAACCTGCCCAGGGGCCCATTATAGTTTTCCCAGAGGACCATCGAGTCTGTTCAGGGGCCTCTCGGACCTGCCCAGGGGCCATTAGAGCCTGCCCAGAGGCTTATCGAGCTTGCCCAGGGGCCCATTGAATCTGTTCAGGAGCCTCTCGAACCTGCCCAGGGGCCTCTCTAGCTTGCCCAGGGGCCCATTTAGTCTGTTCAAGGGCTTCTTGAACCTGCCTAGGGGCCATTAGAGTCTGTTCAGGGGCCTCTCGGTCCGGCCGTGGCGACGCTTTTGACAAGCTAATATATCTGCAACCGTACGTCCGATTGACAAGTGGGCTTCTTTGCTGAGCAGCCCCATCCAACCTTCCCTGTTTGAGACCAGTACCGACTCACGTGGATGAATACCACTGTGCGAGGCGCGTGCCGCGTGAGAGGTGTTGGAAGGTGTTTCCTCGCAATAACTCCGCAACGGCTGAGCCGATTATGTTGAAATTTGGTGTGTGGTTACGGACCCCTCAGCCGCCACTTTCCCACAAGTTATTGGCGGCACATGCGCACGTGCACACCCCTATTCTATATCTCAGGAACGGCTGAGCCGATTGTGTTCAAATTTGGTGTGTGGTTAGGGACCCATCAGCCGCCACTTTCCCACAAGTCAGGGGTGGGGTACTTCTGCACGTGCGCACGTGCACACCCCTATTATATATATCAGGAACGGCTTAGCCGATTATGTTCAAATTTTGTGCGTGGTTAGGGACCTCTCAGACGCCACTTTCCCACAAGTCAGAGGTGGGGTGCTTCTGCACGTGCGCACGTGCGCACCCTTTTTGTATATAAGAAATTACTTGTCCGCAGGGGCGCAGCCAGAGGGGGGGGGGGGGGGGGCAAGGGGGGGGGGGGGGGGCAAGCGCCCCCCCCCCCCCTAACGGGTCATAGGGGGCCCCGTCGAGATTGGCCCAGATACAATTTGCATTAGCTAAATGGCTTTCAAAAAGTCACAGAGGAGCCCTCAAACCAGGCAAGGGTCACTCTAGTGCATGGCAAGGGCCCTCAGAGACACTGAAGGGCTTTCGAAGCCGGCCCAAAGGGCCTCTTGGGCATGTCCATGGGCCCATTGAGCCCACCGATGGGCCCAAAAATCTGTCCAGGGGCCTCTCCAGCATGCCCAGGGGCCCCATTGAACCCACTTAAGGGCGCAAAAACATGCCCAAGGACTTTTAGAGCATGCCCTGGGGCCCATTGAGCCCACTCAGGGGCCCACAAAACTGGCCCAGGGGCCTCTAGAGCATGTCCACTCGTCCAGGGGCCAATTTAACCCACCTACGGCCTCACAAACCTGCCCAGTGACCTCTCGAGCATTTCCATGGGCCCATTGAGTATGTGCAGAGGCCTCTCGAGCTTGGCCAGGGGCCCATTATAGTCTGTTTTGGGGCCTCTTGAACCTGCCCAGGGGCCCATTATAGTTTTCCCAGAGGCCCATCGAGTCTGTTCAGTGGCCTCTCGGACCTGCCCAGGGGCCATTAGAGCCTGCCCAGAGGCTTATCGAGCTTGCCCAGGGGCCCATTGAATCTGTTCAGGAGCCTCTCGAACCTGCCGAGGGGCCTCTCTAGCTTGCTCAGGGGCCCATTTAGTCTGTTTAAGGGCCTCTTGGACCTGCCTAGGAGCCATTAGAGTCTGTTCAGGGGCCTCTCGAGCTTTCCCAATGGTCCATTGATCCTGTTCAGGGGCCTCTCGAACCTGCCCAGGGGCTATTAGAGTCTGATCAGTGGCCTCTCGGCTTGCCAATGGGCCATTGAGCCTGTTCAGGGCCCTCTCGAGCTTATCCAGAGAGCCATTGAGTCTGTGAACGGGGTCCTCGAGCCTGCCCAGGGGTTGCTAGCCGTCGCCTGGAGCGCCTGCTATAGCTGGAGCGCCTGCTAGCCGTGGTCGGCGCAGTCATAATGAGCGGTAATGTGCTGTACTCTGACCCACCTGGTGCAATGTTTTCTTGGGTTTAAAAATGGTGATTTGATAAGTCTGATGCGTTTTTTTAAATCGGGGGGGGGGGGGGGGGTAGTACAAAAACAATTTAACAATTTTCCTCTCAGGAGAGTGTGTGCTGCAATATTTGTCAGCCAGGGGCGTCGCCGACGGGAGGGTCGGGGGGAGGTCTGGGCAAACTCCCCCCACTTTTAGAAGGCGGGGAAGGGGGGGGGGGGGGGGGGGGGTCGACACCCCCCCCCCCCCCCCCCTCCACACCTTTTTCGGGAAAAAAATAGCAATTTGTCGTAAACATTGCATTTTCAGTGCAGTCCAAATCCAGCTATCTAGTGTCAAAAACGGGAAAATTTCGCGCCGCTTCGCGGCATGACATAAGTTTCGCAATTGTTTATACAAATTTGGAAAATGGGGAAAATAATTTCATTAAGAGTCTGGCAGGGACTCTCCTTGGCGGGAATTGCTGGCCCCAGTGCCCATTCCCTTCATAAAATATGCACTTTAAGTTTCAAGCAGGCTACATGTTTAGCTAGTTTGCCGAGTTCCGAAAAATGCGACGCGAACGCAAAGACGAGGAGATCGGCACCCGGAAGCTGCTCCAGCGGTGCACAATTTGCTGGACCGAAGAGCTAATAGTGGAAACAGGCCAGGACCATCTCATCAAGCCATCTCACCTCACGGTCTGGTTCCAATATTTACATTTCGTGTTCCAGGACGTAAAATTAACATTTTCACGCCGCTTCGCGGCGTTACATCGGTAGTCATCGTCATAACGAAGCCATAGTCATCATCATCGGTTCGTCGTAACGCTGAATTGAATGAATAACATTTTTAGCTTATTTTCCGAGCTAGGCCCACCGCCTATATTTCTGGGTTTTATCAGCCAAAGCGCTAACTAATAAGTACATGCCTACCTACTATAACATGAAAATCCACATAAAAAAGGCCGCAAAGGCTTAAATACACGTATCAAAATGGGGGTACATTTTTCGTCATTTCAGCCCCCCCCCACACTCAAAAGCTGACCCCCACCTGTTGTCAGCTAAGATATGTTTTCTCTCCTGTACGTAACAATACAAATTAGTAATGCGCTCAGTACAATGCCTACTGAGGGTCCTGGTCTAATCCAGCTCATCAACAGTAGACGAAGAAAAATTGTTAAAAAGGGGGCCTCACAAAATAAAGTGGCCAAATCCGTAGAGTTTCTCATATCCAGGGGTATTTTGTTGGGGTGGGGGCCTCTCCCAGGGGCTTACCCCCCCTTCTGAAGGTCTGGCTGCGCCCCTGCTTGTCTGATGGAGTTGAAATTCACCATACATTTTCTTCTCGCTCGCTCGTTTATCGCCAACTTCGGCGTCTTACTGGTAATACACCGTTTACGAGCGAGACACCGGCAAAGCATCACACAACGGAATTTGCTGCACGAGGCCATACAACTTATTGAATTACGACTGCATCAGGCGAACAATTTAGTACACGCCACATGCTATACGGACTCATAATCTAACATAGGGGTCATGACCTATATTTATCACAAAATCCAATATATGAAATCATCCGATGACAAACTCCGCCATGACCCACTGGTCTGAAACAGTAGCTGTGAGGTCACCTCAAAAAACTGAATTGGCATGAGATCGTGAATGCAACAGTGAAAAACTTCTCGTGGCGTAGCGTTCTAACCTCGTAAAGGGTTGTCCGGAAATTAATCGTGCAATTAGTGATTAGCGAACATGAGTTTGCAGCAAAAATACTCACGATGCTTACCGATAAAATCATTTGTAAGCCCACTTCGATCAAAGGAGATCTATTCTATTACAATGCCTGATATGTTAGTTGCTCAACAAAAATTCGTGCTGGAATCGCTATTTTATTCAAATTCCAAGCGAACAAGGAACTGCTAAAGATTACCAACCAAACCCAGAAATATCAGCACCAATCGTCACGATTGCCCTAACTGGGAAAATCGGATGATCGAAATCAAGCAAACAGCCAATAAATAGCACGTGTCATGATTCGACAGCCGACTTGCGACGTGTTATTATTGACCAACACGGATGGTGGTTTCATGTCGTTCTATTGCGGGACGGTGGTTTGCAGCTCAATATAATTAGGACAGGGGGGACAGGGAGCGGTACCGGCAGCGGCAAAAGGTTGGTTTGGTGGCAAATCCCAAACAAATCCCAAACATGTGTTGCACAATTTCCCAAACTCGTCGGATTTCGTTTTTTATGCATGAATGGCTGATTTAAAATTTACTTCCCGGAGCAAAATAACCTTGTATTTTTGCATCCGGAAATATTACAATTTGTGTTCGAGTATCGTCCGCACACCGCACACCGCACACCGCACACCGCACAACGCACAACGCACAACGCACACCGCACACCGCACACCGCACAACGCACAACGCACAACGCACACCGCACACCGCACACCGCACGAGGGCCTCATGCGGCCACAGTGGGCCGACATGCTATCCACACACAATACCTGGTAGGGGAGTTGCTTCATCTTCATCTTCTCAAAATCCACCAGTTTCCGCGATATGTGCCCGCTTGTTTTGTCGCCGGCGCCAATATCGTCGAAATTGTATTCCAAAATCGGGCACATCCAGACTTTTTTGGCTTCGACATTCTGAGGAGCATGATGGGAGATGACGTCATAGTTTCTGACGTCATTCGCCAGTTAGCCTCCGCCCAGACTCAGTGCGCCTTACTGCGCATGCGCAGTCGAATATTCTTACATGCCGAACAGGCCTCTGGCTCGCCGGTGCTGAACTCCACAGAGCGGAGGTTCTGCGGTCACTGTGTCACGGAATTACCGTTAATAAAAAACGTGTCGGCCGCTTAATCGGTATGCAGCGTAGCGAATACTTGTACATTTCAGGTAGATATTTATCGAAGCGGCCCAACAACGGCCTGGTAACAGAGTGCAGATGTTATTTCAAACAATCGACTTCATGTCGCTGTTGCCGGTATAGCAGGCGCAATTTGCAATGTAAACTTGCGATCAGTGAAGACCCCGAAATAAGTTCCTTGTCTTAATGGCTACGAGCGAATCTTAGGCCGACCCGATCGGACTTAATGGCTACGAGCGAATCTTAGGCCGACCCATTCGGATGTAATGGCTACGAGGGAATCTTAGGCCGAACCGATCGGACCTAATGGCTACGAGCGGTAGGCCGACCCGATCGGAATGAATGGCTACGAGCTGTAGGCCGACCCGATCGGACTTAATGACAGGGTTAGGTTAGGTTAGGTTAGGGCCAAATCGCGGTTAAGACCATTAACCCTATTAGTGTCGGGGCGGGGGGCTAAAACGACCCCTTGAGGTTTTTCCTCTCCTGTCCGCAAGCAAGTAAAGATATGGCCACAAGATATGGAAACTTCTTGACTTTTCCTATCTATTCATTGGGCACATTTAATCAAATTTCAAAATTTCTGCTTGCCAGGGGAGGCTTCAAGCGTGGTTTATTTTTGGGGGGGCATGTTTGGGTTTTCAGCGTGACTCGGCTTTCAAAGGGAATCAGTTCCTATTCTCCAACCGTTGTAGATACGAGACTACGACCTCCACACCTTTTTTACTGCAATTTTTAGACGTGTTGAACAATTGTTCAAAATTTTGGATTACGCATGGGCGCCTTCAGGGACGTATTTTGGGAGGCATTTTGGGTCACTGGTATTTCATCGAAATATGAAATTATGAGAATTTTGAACTCAGTGAACCTTCTTAGCTATTCTTTGAACAACTTGTGATTTTGTTAAAATATTTTGTGGTTTCCCACAGGCGACTCCAGGAACAATTTTTCTTCTTCTTTTTTTTTTTGGGGGGGGGGCAAATATACACACACATGGTGTTTAGTAACTCAAAACGTTATTTCGCGGTGAACTATCTCGTGTAATATGATATGCATGGATCACAATTGTATGTTGTGGCATAGGCGGTTCCAGGGCTGGGACGCAAGTGCATGGCTTAATGTAATGGGCGCCTCCAGGGATGAAATTAGGGGGAGTTTTGGAACCACAACGTGTAACTACATAGCAAAAGATATCAACTTGAAACTTAGTTACCCGTTTCAGCAATTCCTTCCACACGTTTCATATCTTTTGATTTTTTGGTTTCCCAAGGGCGACTACAGGCACGGATTTTGTGGGCATGTGTTTGACTCCATCCACACGCAATGTGTGTAGTGCTCCGGAACGTTATTTTGCAGTGGGTAATTTCTTGCAATATCATCTGCATAGATCACAATTGTATTTTGGGGCATAGGCGGTCACAGGTATGCTATTATGGGGAGTTGTGGACCCATGGCGTGACACTACATAGCAAAATATATCAATAAGCAAAGATAGAGATAACAAAAAACAAATCTCAATAACCCTCCCCTTCTCCTCCTGAGCACGCCACTGTACAAATTAAAAACTGTCATAATTTAAATTCTCATGCATATACATATAACCAGTATGGCGCCGCAGTTGGCGATGAACGAGCGAGCGCAAAGGAAATGTATGGGGAATTTCAACTTCATCGGGCAAGTAGTTTCTGAGATACAAAAAAAGGTGCGCACGTGCGCACGTGCAGATACACCTACCTTTGACTCGTTGGAAAGTGGGGGCTGAGAAGTCCCTAATCACACACCAAATTTGAACACAATCGGCTCAGCCGTTCCTGAGATATAGAATAGGGGTGCGCACGTGCGCACATGCAGAAGCACCCCAAACCTGACTTGTGGGAAACTGGCCTATGAGAGGTGCCTAACCACCAGTGTTCGTCACGGGCCCACCAACCCCCAGCCCGGCCCGGCTCATGCACATGAACACCAAGCCCAGGCTCGAACCAGGCCCGGTCAAATTAATAATATTGAGGCCCAGACCCGGTCCGGCCCGTTCAGATTAACGATACTTTAACCGGCAGTTCACTTTCACGGCAACACACTGTTGCTGTGGCTGTGGCTTTTTTGTTTGTTACATAGTTGGTTCATTGTTTCACATTTATAGTATGCAAGTAAATATGCTAGGATAATGATTGCAAATTTTGTGAAAATGATGATTAATCTGAACGGGCCGGACCGGGCCTGGGCCTCAATATTATGAATTTGACCGGGCCTGGGCTTGGTGTTCATGGGCCTGGGCCGGGCCGGGCTGGGGGTTGGTGGGTCCGTGGCGAACACTGGTTTTGAACCACAACAATTAAAAAGACTTATGTTTTTTTTCGGAAGACAACTGGTCTAGAAACATGCCTTTTTTATTTAGATTAATCAATTTCAAAATTTTGACATTTTGTGACCTGACCTTGCCCTGATATGAGGTCATGTTGTGAAAATCGCTGCTACTATCGAATCACACGTGTAAAATAACCTATAAAACATGTGTCACTTGGCTTTCGTAGACCTCTTGCCAATAGTGGCCTGACCTTGACCTTGACCTTTGCTTAATAAATCACTTTCGCTTATGCACGCGATGCATTATACATTTGAGATCACTTTGTGCCATAATAGTCGCAATCTAAGGCTTAGGATGGAAAGTAGGTGTGGCCCATACACTCAAATATCTCAATTTTGACCTTTGACCTAACCGTGACCTGACATGTGACTTTCTTTTCAGTTAACACTATCTCGTGTAAGCAGGGGCCAGGGGACATAGGCACATAGGCCGTGAGGCCACTTACCTACCTGGTTGCCGCTCTCTGGTCAATGGTCATCTTCCTCTGTCGGGGTAGCTCCTCCATTGTCCCACGAACCGTCGAATGGCACGTCTCTGTACTCTGACGAGGGCCTTCTGCCGGGGTGTGTGTCCGGGCGCGTCTCTGTACTCTGACGAGGGCCTTCTGCCGGGGTGTGTATCCGGGCGCGTCTCTGTACTCTGACGAGGGCCTTCTGCCGGGGTGTGTATCCGGGCGCGTCTCTGTACTCTGACGAGGGCCTTCTGCCGGGGTGTGTATCCGTTCCTCGGTCGCGGCAGGCTAGTGACATCGGCCGCGGCATTAGAAGCTCGATGCCTTAAACGTCTCCACGTCGCACGAGCTCAGCGTCCACGTCCAATGCACGTCCACAGCCGTTACCCACGTCCAGCGACCAGCACTGATTTCATGCTGTTTCTCAGGTTGGATGGTCGCCTGAGCGCCTGCCCTTTGATATGAACAGTTTAGATCCGAGGATCGTAGTGCTAGTGTAGACTCACCACGGGACTCAGCACCCTGCCCGAGAATGATGACCGATGACAGGACTGGTGTCTAAACCGATCGACAACAGCGAGCTCGGTATCCGGGCGTGAGTCCTCGTCAGGTGGTAACCAATCATCACTCATCCCTCCATCCATCCACACATCACTCATCCCTCCATCCATCCACACATCACTCATCCCTCCACACATCACTCATCCCTCCATCCATCCACACATCACTCATCCCTCCATCCATCCACACATCACTCATCCCTCCATCCATCCACACATCACTCATCCCTCCATCCCTCCACACATCACTCATCTCTCCATCCCTCCACCCATCACTCATCCCTCCATCCATCCACACATCACTCATCCCTCCATCCATCCACCCATCACTCATCCCTCCATCCATCCACACATCACTCATCCCTCCATCCATCCACACATCACTCATCCCTCCATCCATCCACACATCACTCATCCCTCCATCCATCCAACATCACTCATCCCTCCATCCATCCACACATCACTCATCCCTCCATCCATCCACATATCACTCATCCCTCCATCCATCCACACATCACTCATCCCTCCATCCATCCACACATCACTCATCCCTCCATCAACCACACATCACTAATCCCTCCATCCATCCACACATCACTCATCCCTCCATCCATCCACACATCACTCATCCCTCCACGCATCACTCATCCCTCCATCCATCCACACATCACTCATCCCTCCATCCATCCACACATTACTCATCACTCCATCCATCCACACATCACTCATCCCTCCATCCATCCACACATCACTCATCCCTCCATCCATCCACACATCACTCATCCCTCCATCCATCCGCACATCACTCATCCCTCCATCCATCCACACATCACTCATCCCTCCATCCATCCACACATCACTCATCCCTCCATCCATCGACACATCACTCATCCCTCCATCCATCCACACATCACTCCATCCATCCACACATCACTCATCCCTCCATCCATCCACACATCACTCATCCCTCCATCCATCCACACATCACTCATCCCTCCATCCATCCACACATCACTCATCCCTCCATCCATCCACACATCACTCATCCCTCCATCCATCCACACATCACTCATCCCTCCCTCCATCCACACATCCCTCCACACATCACTCATCCCTCCATCCATCCACACATCACTCATCCCTCCATCCATCCACACATCACTCATCCCTCCATCCATCCACACATCACTCATCCCTCCATCCATCCACACATCACTCCATCCATCCACACATCACTCATCCCTCCATCCATCCACACATCACTCATCCCTCCATCCATCCACACATCACTCATCCCTCCATCCATCCACACATCACTCATCCCTCCATCCATCCACACATCACTCATCCCTCCATCCCTCCACACATCCCTCCATCCATCCACACATCACTCCATCCATCCACGCATCACTCATCCCTCCATCCATCCACACATCACTCATCCCTCCATCCATCCACACATCACTCATCCCTCCACACATCACTCCATCCCTCCACACATCACTCATCCCTCCATCCATCCACACATCACTCATCCATCCATCCATCCACACATCACTCATCACTCCATCCCTCCACACATCACTCATCACTCCATCCATCCACACATCACTCATCCCTCCATCCATCCACACATCACTCATCCATCCACACATCACTCATCCCTCCATCCATCCACACATCACTCATCCCTCCATCCATCCACACATCACTCATCCCTCCATCCATCCACACATCACTCATCCCTCCATCCATCCACACATCACTCATCCCTCCATCCATCCACACATCCCTCCACACATCACTCATCCCTCCATCCATCCACACATCACTCATCCCTCCATCCATCCACACATCACTCATCCCTCCATCCATCCACACATCACTCATCCCTCCATCCATCCACACATCACTCATCCCTCCATCCATCCACACATCACTCATCCCTCCATCCATCCACACATCCCTCCACACATCACTCATCCCTCCATCCATCCACACATCACTCATCACTCCATCCCTCCACACATCACTCATCCCTCCATCCATCCACACATCACTCATCCCTCCATCCATCCACACATCACTCATCCATCCACACATCACTCATCCCTCCATCCATCCACACATCACTCATCCCTCCATCCATCCACACATCACTCATCCCTCCATCCATCCACACATCACTCATCCCTCCATCCATCCACACATCACTCATCCCTCCATCCATCCACACATCCCTCCACACATCACTCATCCCTCCATCCATCCACACATCACTCATCCCTCCATCCATCCACACATCACTCATCCCTCCATCCATCCACACATCACTCCATCCCTCCACACATCACTCATCCCTCCATCCATCCACACATCACTCATCCCTCCATCCATCCACACATCACTCATCCATCCACACATCACTCATCCCTCCATCCATCCACACATCACTCATCCCTCCATCCATCCACACATCACTCATCCCTCCATCCATCCACACATCACTCATCCCTCCATCCATCCACACATCACTCATCCCTCCATCCATCCACACATCCCTCCACACATCACTCATCCCTCCATCCATCCACACATCACTCATCCCTCCATCCATCCACACATCACTCATCCCTCCATCCATCCACACATCACTCATCCCTCCATCCATCCCCACATCACTCATCCCTCCATCCATCCACACATCACTCATCCCTCCACACATCACTCATCCCTCCACACATCACTCATCACTCCATCCCTCCACACATCACTCATCCCTCCATCCATCCACACATCACTCATCCCTCCATCCTTCAACACATCACTCATCCCTCCATCCATCCACACATCACTCATCCCTCCACACATCACTCATCCCTCCATCCATCCACACATCACTCATCCCTCCATCCCTCCACACATCACTCATCCCTCCATCCCTCCACACATCACTCATCCCTCCATCCATCCACACATCACTCATCCCTCCCTCCATCCACACATCACTCATCCCCCCATCCATCCCCACATCACTCATCCCTCCCTCCATCCACACATCACTCATCCCTCCATCCATCCACACATCACTCATCCCTCCATCCATCCACACATCACTCATCCCTCCATCCATCCACACATCACTCATCCCTCCATCCATCCACACACACTACAGTGCAGTGTGTTATCTAGTTCGTTGCGCTGGTGATGTGAGTTCGATCCGCTTCGGTGCCACACAGTTTCGTCCGATTGGTGTGCTACGAATTCGGTGATGGCGACTGCAAACAGGTCAGAAGACGTTGAAGAGCGGGGCGGACCGTCTACCTCGAGGATGCATACGATCTCGCCGGTAAATTATGCCCGCGACCCGAGATATTTCATACCTGAATTGCTCATCCGCGTAGTGCCTTCCACCAGACAACGATACATGCACGACGCATTTGACAACAGTACAAACAATGTCAAACATTTGATAACATTGTATTTACCACAGTATCTGCATCCGCCAGTGTACAATAAAAGGCGCCATGGAAACCGAGTCACGTGGCCCAGCACAATTCAAGCATCGCAGGATGAACGGCCACTGGGTATCCTTGTGTACGAAGGTTATGCTGTGTTCTTTTTCATCTATCTTCTTTATATTTAGCCATTCGTACGCATCAGCAACGGGCGAGCGAAGCTGATCTGATATAAGCGAGACATCCTTCCCTGAGTAGTGCTGCTGTGTATTCCACAACAGTATTCCACAACAATATTCAATTAATAATTATTAGATAATGTGCCGGGCTGTTTCTCAGACACTAACAAACGGTGAAATTCATCCATAAACGAAAGGATGACAAAAGCCTAGTGATCAAGGATATTGAAAAGTGGATAGAAAGATAAAATCAAGTAAATAATTAATTCACTCCTGAAAAATGGGCCAGGAGATCCACCTGTCTGACGCTGAAAAGGAAACCCTGTAAATACAACACAACATCGCTTTCACCCACGATAGAATGTAACACTTCGCTCGTCCGACGAGGCTTGGTAAGAACAAGGGGCGGATGTTTCTGCGTAATACCTTCACACTCATCCCATGGTGGTATGTCATAACTCATCCCATGGTGGTATTCACACTCATCCCATGGTGGTATGTCATAACTCATCCCATGGTGGTATTCACACTCATCCCATGGTGGTATGTCATAACTCATAACCGCACCAAACTAAACGGTAGGTATGAGCCAAGCCGGCGGTGAGGAGACAGAAACATAGTCACAGTGTACTTTGCCCAGTAACCTGCAATCTAAAACAGCGACAAGTCGCGCCACAATGCATACAAACAGCGTACGCGCGGTGCAACGTGGAATAGGTCGGAAGGTTTGAAGGTCACTAGGTGAGAACAATTCGACCGAAAAGACTACCGTACGTGAGATACGCATACATCTTCGAGACGTATACATCTTCAAGACGTATACATCTTCGAGACGTATACATCTTCGAGACGTATACATCTTCAAGACGTACACATCTTCGATACGTATACATCTTGGCATCCTGCAGGGTGCAAAGATGCAGCTCGAGATGAGTTCATTTTCATATTGTCAAATATGAAGATATGAAATCCTTCGAGTTTTCTTGGGCAGATACTGATCACTGGTGCCTCGTATATCGTCAAGCTAAATCATATGGGAGGCTCCGCATGCCACCCAACATAACTTAAACAGCGGAAACAAACAAACAAATCGTTAAGCACATGCCGTAGCTATGGCATGCGCCACGTTGAGTTATGTCCGGGTACCCGTATCCGGCCTCAATGACTGCCATTTTTCCAAGACAATCAGTACAATCACAGTAAGCCGATACAACGGTGGCCGATACATCATGCCACACATTGCACATTATTTTCCGGACAAAATCTATCAAATCGAGCACCAATGACCTGGCCACGACCATGTTGTCAACAGCACCCCTGAATCTGCGGCCGGCGCCCGGCCCGCCACTGGGTATCTTTGTGTACGGATGTTGCGCTGTGTTCTGTCTGATTTGTCTTCTTTTTCCCCGAACCCCACGCCGTTCAATTCCGTCCTCTGGTCAAGTCTGCTCTTCCCCCACCAAACACACCGCAAACGAACACCCGTACCCGGCGCCCACACTAATCACACTTCCCTGCAGCGCTCCAGTCACGTCCACCACACCGTCCTCTGACGTCACTGGTGCATCATGTGTATCTTGTGACGTCAGCAAGGCCTCCTGTGACGACACCGCTCCCTCCCGTGACATCACCGCTCCCTCCAGTGACATCACCGCTCCCTCCTGTGACGCCACCGCTCCCTCCCGTGACGTCACCGCTCCCTCCCGTGACGTCACCGCTCCCTCCCGTGACGTCACCGCCCCCTCCTGTGACGTCAGCTGTCCGGCGGCTGCGCCGTGTTCATCCCATCCCCAGGCCAGCAGCCTGCCGTCAGCAGTCAGGGCCAGGCAGTGCTCGGAACCCGTCGCGAGCTGACCGACCGGGGCTGCAGGCAGGTGTAGTTGATGGTAGTCGGAGCGACCCCTGCCGCGCAGACCACCGCCGGCTGGGCACAGAGGGGGGGGGGGGGGGGTCATGACCAGATAGAGAACACGGGCAGCAGGGGGGTCATGGCAGATACAGAGGACACGGGCAGCAGGGGGGGGGGGGGGCAAAGTCAGGAGATATGCGCCAATGATTATTGAGTGAAGAGCTGAGGTCGAAAGGGCCCACTGGTGGTCTTCGATGGCACCTGTCAGCTCACAAAGTCATGTTCGAAATACACATTTCAAAGTCTACGAAATAATTCCCAAACCCCAATAAACACCTCTGCATAGTCAGCAAATGTTCTTATGATTATCCAAAGAGGGACACAGCGTTGAACAAGGCTAGTTAATCGGTCTTATTGCATACATGTGTGGTATTTCCCAGCCAGCTGCTGCACTTCACTATCGCCAAGCTCAAAAAGCGAGTGCATATATCAAACACAGCATGCCAGTCTCACCACATTGAACGATCGTATGTGTCCAACCGCAGTGAACCCGGACAGGTATGACGTCATCCGGCAGCTGGACCAATGACGGGCCGTCCAGCCGGGCCCGTGTGACGTCACTGGTCGGATCGGCCAATGAGGCGCCAGCGTGCGCAGTCAGCTTGCCCAGCAGCTGGCCACGGCGGTTGTCTCCCATGCCTGGCGAGAGACGGGTTTGTTTACTGTTGGGGGTTTACGAGTGCTTGCCGTTTTGTTTGTTTACTATTGGGGGTTTACGAGTGCTTGCTGTTTTGTTTGTTTACTGTTGGGGTTTACGAGTGTTTGCTGTTTTGTTTGTTTGGTGTTGGGGGTTTACGAGTGCTTGCTGTTTTGTTTGTTTGGTGTTGGGGGTTTACGAGTGCTTGCTGTTTTGTTTGTTTACTGTTGGGGTTTACGATTGTTTGCTGTTTTGTTTGTTTAGTGTTGGGGTTTACGAGTGCTTGCTGTTGTGTTTGTTTACTGTTGGTGTTTACGAGTGTTCGCTGTTTTGTTTGTTTAGTGTTGGGGTTTACGATTGTTTGCTGTTTTGTTTGTTTAGTGTTGGGGTTTACGATTGTTTGCTGTTTTGTTTGTTTTAGTGTTGGGGTTTACGATTGTTTGCTGTTTTGTTTGTTTAGTGTTGGGGTTTACGATTGTTTGCTGTTTTGTTTGTTTAGTGTTGGTGTTTACGATTGTTTGCTGTTTTGTTTGTTTAGTGTTGGGGTTTACGAGTGTTTGCTGTTTTGTTTGTTTACTGTTGGGGGTTTACGAGTGCTTGCTGCTTTGTTTGTTTACTGTTGGGGGTTTACGAGTGCTTGCTGTTTTGTTTGTTTAGTGTTGGGGGTTCACGAGTGTTTTGTTTGTTTAGTGTTGGAAGTTCACGAGTGTTTTGTTTGTTTAGTGTTGGGGTTTACGAGTGCTTGCTGTTTTGTTTGTTTAGTGTTGGGGGTTTCCGAGTGCTTGCTGTTTTGTTTGTTTGGTGTTGGGGTTTACGAGTGCTTGCTGTTTTGTTTGTTTAGTGTTGGGGGTTTAAGAGTGCTTGCTGTTTTGTTTGTTTAGTGTTGGGGGTTCACGAGTACTTGCTGTTTTGCTTGTTTACTGTTGGGGGTTTACGAGTGTTTGCTGTTTTGTTTGTTTAGTGTTGGAAGTTCACGAGTGTTTTGTTTGTTTAGTGTCGGGGTTTACGAGTGTTTGCTGTTTTGTTTGTTTAGTGTTGGGGTTTACGATTGTTTGCTGTTGAGGTGAGGTTTACGACAGCGCAACCGCTGTCGTCAACAACACTCACTCTGGAACGGAAAACATCACCTAACCTAATGGACGACTACGGTCATATGTCAGAGCTGTCAAGAGCTCTGGTCTCTGAAGCGGCAGGTTTTAAGCCCCGCTGCCGCATGCCATGGAAATGCTGCAGCTCTGAGTCCTAGAGCTGCAAGTTTTTACGTCTCAGTGTCAGCGGGCCCGATGCTACAGCTCCGGGCCAGCGGGGCCGATGATATGGAAATGCTGCAACTCTGGTCCCTGGAGCTGACGTTTTACGCCTCCGAGTCCGATGCTATACAAATGTTGCAGCTCTGGGCACTGGAGCTTCCGTGGCAGCGGGCCCGATTCCGTGGCAATGCTGCAGCTCTAGGCACTGAAGCTGCAGAAGGGAAAGTTATGGGAAAGCTCAGTTAGTGCTTACGGAACTGCTGCACCTATGGCTCTAGACCACCGGCCCTGGCGCTCCGGGTCTGCCCGTCTGCAAGATGCACGCCCCCGTAAAACCTACGTCTGTTTGCTATACAAATGCTGCAGCTCTGGGCGCTGCAGCTGCAGGTTGTACGCATCCGAGCCAACGGGACCGATACAATGGAAATGCTGCAACTCTAAGACCAGGAGCTGCAGTTTTACGCCTCCGTGCCCGATAATATGGAAATGTTACAGCTCTGGGCAATGGAGCTGCAGGTTTTACGCATCCGAGCCAGCGGGACCGATACAACGGAAATGCTGCATCTCTAAGACCTGGAGCTACATGTCTTAGAGATGTAACTCTGGACACTAGAGCTGCAACTTTTACGCCTCCGTACCCAGTGCTGCAGTTCTGGGCCCTGGAGCTCCGAGCCAGCGAGCCAGCGAGCCCGATGCCATGCAAATGCAGCAGCTCTAAAATCTGGACCAGCAGTTTGTTTACGCCTCCGACCCAGCGGGACCATGGCAATTCTGCAGCTCTAAGACTTGGAGCAGCAGGTCTTTTACACCTCCGGTCTATCGGATGCTATTGAAATGCTGCAGCTATGGGGCCTGGAGCTGCAGTTTTACGCCTCCGTGCCCGATAATATGGAAATGTTACAGCTCTGGGCACTGGAGCTGCATGTTTTAAGCCCCGTGTCAGCAGGCCCTGCTATTGAAATTAACTGTAGCTCTGGGCCCTGGAGCTGCAGGTTTTACGCCTCTGTGCAAGCGGGACCGATGCTATGGAAATGCTGCAGCTCTGGGCCTCTGGGTGATCCCAGCGGTAGGGCAATGCTGCAGCTCGTCCACTGACCGTAAAGCTGCAGGTTTTCCGCCTCCTCCGGGCCGGCGGGCCGACAGAGCAGCACGGTGTGCCTCTGGCCACAGCTAACGGCCGCCACAGGAGCCGGGGTCGGCAGCAGCCGCGGAGTCGGCACCAGACGCTCACCGCGGATACCTGCCGGAGGAAACAGGTCAGACGGCCGCCACAGGAGCCGGGGTCGGCAGCAGTCGCGGTGTCGGCACCAGACGCTCACCGCGGATACCTGACGGAGGAAACAGGTCAGACGGGTCACACGGGTCACACAGGTCATACAGGTCAGACAGGTCACACGGGTCACACAAGTCACACGGGTCACACTGTCACACAGGTCACACGGGTCACACAGGTCAGACGGGTCACATAGGTCAGACGGGTCACACAGGTCACACAGGTCACATGTAGGTCAGACGGGTCAAAGGTGGGCGACAGGTCAGAGGTCGTCTATTCCTCAGACAAGAGGCGGCAGGTCACAAGCGTCTACCCGTTATGGAGAACACAGGTCAGACGGGTCAGACGTTATGGAGAACACAGGTCAGATGGGTCAGACGTTATGGAGAACACAGGTCAGACGGGTCAGACGTTATGGAGAACACAGGTCAGACGGGTCAGACGTTATGGAGAACACAGGTCAGATGGGTCAGACGTTATGGAGAACACAGGTCAGACGGGTCAGACGTTATGGAGAACACAGGTCAGATGGGTCAGACGTTATGGAGAACACAGGTCAGACGGGTCAGACGTTATGGAGAACACAGGTCAGATGGGTCAGACGTTATGGAGAACACAGGTCAGACGGGTCAGACGGTCAGACGTCTTGCAGGTCAGGTCTTGACGTTAAGGCTCAGGTCAGACAAAGTTCCACCGATCGTTTGTGAGCGCGACGTAGCGTAACTGAAGTGACCATTATAAGTACGGTTATGTAAAATTACGGTTTCACAGAGAAAACAATTCACCACGGTCAAGTTAACCCGCAGTTTCTTAATATGCGTCTTTTACTAGATAAATAACGCATTTCAAACACGTAATTTATACATCAGATAAGGAAGTAAAAATGTAACATTTACATTCATAAAGTGGCAGACTTTCTCTCAAAGGGCCTCCCACGCCCCCTGTGACGTCATAAAGACGTCACCGTTGCTCACCGAGCTGGCCGCGGCTGTTGTCTCCCCAGACCAGCAGACGGCCGTCTGACGTCACTGCCGCCGAGTGACGCAGCCCGGCCGCTACCTGTGACGTCACATGATCCAGCTGTGACGTCCCACCGCCCAGCTGTGACGTCCCACCGCCCAGCTGTGACGTCACAACTGCGTCCAGCGGCAGCGGCAGCGGCAGCAGGGCAGGACCGGGGGTGGCGGAGGCGGAGGCGGTGGCGGAAGGCGGAGGTCGGGTCCCGAGCCCCCGCTGACCGAACCGGTCGCTGCCGGCGGTCAGTATCCGCCCTGATGACGTCAGCAGGAGAGTGTGGTCCCAGCCGCAGGCGGCGGACACCACCGGCTCATCTGGGGGGAGGGAGTCAGGTCAGAGGTCAGCTGGGTCAGGTCAGGTCAGGTGGGTCAGGTCAGGTGGGTCAGGTCAGGTGGGTCAAGTCAGGTCAGGTCAGGTCAGCTGACAGGTCAGGTGGGTCAGGTCAGGTGGATCAGGGCAGGTCAGCTGTCAGGTCATGTCAGGTGGGTCAGGTGGGTCATGTCAAGTCAGGTCAGGTCAGGTCAGCTGTCAGGTCAGCTGTCAGGTCAGGTGGGTCAGGTCAGCTGTCAGGTCAGCTGTCAGGTCAGGTGGGCCAGGTCAGGTCAGGTGGGCCAGGTCAGGTCAGGTGGGCCAGGTCAGGTGGGCCAGGTCAGGTGGGCCAGGTCAGGTCAGGTGGGCCAGGTCAGGTCAGGTCAGGTGGGCCAGGTCAGGTCAGGTCAGGTGGGTCAGGTCAGGTCAGGTGGGCCAGGTCAGGTGGGCCAGGTCAGGTCAGGTGGGTCAGGTCAGGAAAGGTGGGTCAGGTCAGGTCAGGTCAGGTGACAGAGAAGCATCAGGTCAAATCGGCTGTCAATTTCCTAATGCAATGACATCCTGGAACAAAGCCGGGAAAGAAAGAAAGAAAGTATATGAGAGAGTAATCGACCATAAACATTACAATGTTTCTTGCAAATACGTAACTCCTAGAAAATCCTCCGGGTCAATTCAGGGCGGGGACATTAAAGTGCCAAGGACAAGTGTCAATTGGATACATTACAAGTGTATCACTCTAAGGACTTTAAATACATTTCCACTTGGACACAAAGATTCTTAGATATTAAGCACTGCACAAACAGAAAATGTTTAATGAAGTTATAAAGTTACAAATTTAACTAATAACTAGCTAATAGAGCTGCCATTTTTCAGGCCTGACTACCCGCGCTGCGCCGCAAACACTGTTCAACTACCCGCCACTACCCACGTGCTCAAATAAGCTGTCAACTACCCATAACTACCCTAAACATAAATTGTACTATTTTGGGATTGAAGAAAATTAAAGCAAAAACCTTTAATTTATGCAAATGTATGCAATAAAATTGAATGATATTACTAAAATGAAAGTGGAATCACTGAAATAAGGTTTAAAACTTTTCCTTTTTGAAAAGTTGAAAATTCTGCTACCCACCAACTACCCACTTCAGCCAAATGATTGCTTGTGCTACCCACAACTACCCACGTCTCGTGGGTAAGCGGGTGGAAAAGGGAAAAGTGGCACCTCTACTAGCTAATATAGCTAGTATATCATTTTAATTAGTCATATATCTCCCCCCCCCCCCCCTCCTCCGTCCCGTTCGGAGTCTCACCAACTTCCACCGGCCTGAAGACACCATCGGCAGCGCCACCTGTGTCGCGGCCCAGCTGACCGGCGTCGTTCAAACCGGCCGTGAACACCCGTCCCTCCACCAGAAGTACCGAGTGACCGCCGCCGCCCGTGATCACTACACCAGCGCCGCCTGGCGGACGGTCGGTGCTGCCACCTACCGCCGCCGCGCGGCAACTCTCCGCCAGGCGAGAGACTGTGTTGGGATCGGACAGCAGGCGGGAGAGTTCGTCGGAGAGATGCACGAGGGTTGGCTGATGGAGCTCCTCCGCGTCACGGAGGTTTGTGCCCGTCTGGCCGTGGGAATTGGCGCCCTGGAACGACACGGGCGTGACGTCACTGTGAGAATGGCATAGTAAAATGACATGG
>JAXIVJ010007682.1:52500-59453 GCA_036785665.1 Chirona hameri
ACATACATACATACATACATACATACATACATACATACATACATACATACATACATACATACATACATACATACATACATACATACATACATACATACATACATACATACATACATACATACATACATACATACATACATACATACATACATACATACATACATACATACATACATACATACATACATACATACATACATACATACATACATACATACATACATACATACATACATACATACATACATACATACATACATACATACATACATACATACATACATACATACATACATACATACATACATACATACATACATACATACATACATACATACATACATACATACATACATACATACATACATACATACATACATACATACATACATACATACATACATACATACATACATACATACATACATACATACATACATACATACATACATACATACATACATACATACATACATACATACATACATACATACATACATACATACATACATACATACATACATACATACATACATACATACATACATACATACATACATACATACATACATACATACATACATACATACATACATACATACATACATACATACATACATACATACATACATACATACATACATACATACATACATACATACATACATACATACATACATACATACATACATACATACATACATATATATATATATATATATATATATATATATATATATATATATATATATATATATATATATAAAGTGTAATACATACCCAAGCATATATCTGAATCCTTGGAGTGGACATTGTTGCTACAAGTCACTTTTTATTCTTCAACTTAGTTCCAATTCTGAAATAAGGCAAATTCACTTCAAAATGCACCATAACTTACATTAGGTACACATTACATGATGATGAGTAATGCATTAACACTTGCTATGCGGCACCTGCTGAAAACAAATAGTGTGATGCTGATTGCTGACATGACAAATAGTGGTTGACAGAATGCTTGAATGTAACTGGTTAAAACACTCGCATATGTAACACAAACATTAGCCAGTCTGCAAAACGTGGCAGGTTTCAGTAAGATCTTGTCACAGCAGGGTTGGCACCAACACATACAAGTTGGGGCAGCTTTGGAAATTTGTGGGCAGCAGTAAGATTATTTGGGGCAACTCACGCCATTCGGAATGAGTTTACACTATATAAAATGTGATTCTGCTATGACCTCCTACCCTCGTCAACAACATTTGGCTGAGGAGCTAAATTTGATCTGGCAAATCCTGCCCAAAATGGGGCAGGATTTGGGCTGCACAAAGACCAAAATATCGCGTCGACGTTCCTGCCACGTTTTGCAGACTTGGACTGAAACATTATGACATAAGGTCATACAAAACAAAGGACATAAAAGGATACTGCAACAAAGAGCCTCAGAGGTCCATCATAGACTGCACACATACTTTAAATTCATACTTACTTAACATTAATTAAACAAAGTTGAAGTACATTAGTAACGCAAATAAAGAAATTATTAAATACAAGGCCGTATAAGAGAGGTGGTCATCCGGGGATTTTAGCGCCCGAATCGCAATACATTAGCATGACGTCACTGGTGCTCTGGTCCGACAAGGTGGTCGCCGCACGCGTCTCAGTGCAGTGCGAATATTTCGAACGGGATGCGCATAATTGCGCCAAGGTACGAACCTATTTAAGATTCGTTTACCGCGGATAATTATCCCTCCCTTAATTCATGCTGAGGGGGGGGGGGACGGCCATACGCTGCCCCGAGGCCTGTTCACAGGGTCTGCGGCCGCCGCGGCTCCCGCGGCCAAGAGGCGGAGCTCAAAGGAAATAGTTCACCTTCAACATTAGTTTTAAACTGAGATAGCAGTTTTGTAGCCCGTGTTGCGAGACGGCCATATGCTGCACCGGTCCGACTGAGGGGTGAAACGGCCATATACGCTGCGCCAGTCTGACTGAGGGGTGAAACGGCCATACGCTGCCCCGGTCTGGCTGAGGGGTGAAACGGCTATACGCTGCCCCGGTCCGGCTAATGGGGAAGGGGGGGGGGGCATACGCTGCCCCGGTCTGGCTGAGGGGCGAGACTGAATACGCTGCACCGGTCCGGCTGAGGGGCGAGACACCCACACGCTGCCCCGGTCTGGCTGAGAAGCGAGACGGGCATACGATGCACCGGTCCGGCTGAGGGGCCAGACAGCCGCACACTGCCCCGGTCTGGTTGAGGGGCGAGACGGCCATATGCTGCACCGGTCCGGCTGGGGGCGAGACGGCCGTACGCTGCCCTGGTCCGGCTGAGGGTTGAGACGGCCGTACGCTGCCCCGGTCCGGCTGATGGGAGAAATGGCTATTTGCTGCCCCGGTCCGACTGAAGGGTGAGACGGCCATACGTTGCCCCGGTCCGGCTGAGGGAGGAGACGGCCATACCTTTTACCTGGAAATGTTGCAAATGGCATTGCTTTGGCTTAATGTTCAAGATAAGCTAAACAAACAAACTTTAAAAAAACAAAATATTTCAAAATATAGACTTGCAACATAACTTACTTATCTAACGGCGACGACTTCAAATTGCCGCTCTCGTCAACACCCGTCACAAGACCGCAAAACGCTCGAAAGCACAGCCGCGGCGACGGGGCTGGCCACGACTGGACCAGAGCACCAGTGACGTCATTGCTAATTTTAGCCGCTCGGCAGCCGTTGGTTGCAGTTTCCGAGTACAAAATTTCATGTGAACCTCCCAAATTTTCAATGGGATGACAATTCAAAGTATTCCTATCAAATGACGTAAAGATAAAGAGAGACAAATTATATTGTTTTTTTTGTTGTTGTAAGTTTGTGATTTATACTTTTGAAATACAATTTTATTGTGGTTATTTCTCAATAAACAGAAAGAAGTGGTCATTTAAAGTAGTGATTCCGAAATATTGTATAAATACGTAAAATACTTATTACAAATATCAACGTTTCTTGAGCACACACAAATAGCGCATAAGAGACGTACATGCGTAATGTCATTTTTGGCTGGCAAATTGTTAGGAAGAAAGTTAATTGCTGGTTTCTGTTTGTAACAATCCGCGACAGTGAACTAATGCATTAGACAGATTTATCTCAATTAGGTAGGTATGTGGTGTCTGGGAATGTTTTGCCGTTGTCACTAATCGTGGACAGATTTAACCAAGTTTTAGCCGCCGGAATGCAAATGTAGGAAGGGTAGGTAGGTAATGAGTAATTACTACTTATGCATTGCGCTGGGGATGAAATGTTTTGTTCAGTATTGAGAAATGTTCAAGAAGCAGCACTTAAAATATTTAGAAAGACAACACTAACTATGCTATGTGTTGCAACCTGTGACCATTATTCAGAGGCGTGGAAATGAGTTTAATCATTTCAGTTCATATACTTGTTAATTATTCTGTGTTGAGTAGGTAACACCAAATAACCTGAGCACTTGAGGCACCCTATACCCAAGAAACAGTAGGTATGCTGAATGCTGATGCAGCTGGTACAGCATCATGATTCATCTTCCCAGTATCAAAATGTATGCAAAACACAAAACATGCAAAACACTATTGCCATTGCAAAATGTGGCAAGTTTCAACAATATTTTGTCAGGCCAATATCAAAATTGGGGCAGCTTTTGACATTTTGGGGCAGCTTTTGAAATTTTGGGGCAGCATTTGAAATTTGGGGCAGCTTTTGGAATTTGGGGCAGCTTCAGACTTTTTGGGGTAGAAGTAACAATTTTCTGATTCACACACTGGATAAAATGTGATCGTGAAGACAACCTACGTTGTCTTCACAATCACATTTTATCAAGTCAACAGTAGTTGCTGACAGAGGAGCAAAATTTGATCCAGAAAATCCTGCCCCAAATGGGGCAGCTTGCTTGTCCCATTTAGGGCAGGATTTGGGCTGCCCCAAATATCTTGTCGATGTTCCTGCCACATTTTGCATACTGGTCCCTTTCTGTGACAGATGATGGTTATGTTTCTTAAGGGTTCCCTATTTAATTATCCTATTTATATATCCTATTATGCTATTACTATCCTATCTAATTATCCCTATATATTATCTAGTTTGCCTGGGTACCTAGGATAGGTACCTTGGAACAAGAAATGAGGTCCTGATGGCATGTGTAATGAAAGATGAACGTTGCTGCCAGGCTTTTATTCACAACATTTCTGAAAGAACAGAAACCCAAGTGTCAGGTCAGATGACACTTGATTATACAACATTGTGTCAGTCAGATGGCACTTGATTATACAACATTTTGTTGGTCAGATGACACTTGATTATACAACATTGTGTCATTCTGATGACACTTGATTATACAACATTGTGTCCAGTGTCCCAAACTTTGTCCATTGGGGTGTGAAATGACACCCAAATGTGAATAATTTTCCACTCTCACTCCCTATTTTAGGAGTAATTTTGTATCTCCCAAATTATTCATTGTGATATTGATTCTGACATAAACATTTACTAAAATACATGATTTCAACGAAAATGACTGTTTTTCATATTCCATAACAGGAATCAATATTGTACCATTTTCTACATAATTTTCCACTCTCATAGTCTTTTTTCCGAATTTTCCACTCTGACACCCCAGCAAAAATGTAATTTTGGGACACTGATTGTGTCAGTCTGATGACACTTGATTATACAACATTTTGTCGGTCAGATGACACTTGATTATACAACATTGTGTCAGTCAGATGGCACTTGATTATACAACATTTTGTTGGTCAGATGACACTTGATTATACAACATTGTGTCAGTCAGATGGCACTTGATTATACAACATTTTGTTGGTCAGATGACACTTGATTATACAACATTATGTCAGTCAGATGACACTTGATTATACAACATTTTGTTGGTCAGATGACACTTGATTATACAACATTGTGTCAGTCAGATGACACTTGATTATACAACATTGTGTCAGTCTGATGACACTTGATTATACAACATTTTGTTGGTCAGATGACACTTGATTATACAACATTGTGTCAGTCAGATGGCACTTGGTTATACAACATTTTGTTGGTCAGATGACACTTGATTATACAACATTGTGTCAGTCCCATGCCACTTGATTATACAACATTGTGTCAGTCAGATGACACTTGATTATACAACATTGTGTCAGTCTGATGACACTTGATTATACAACATTGTGTCAGTCTGATGACACTTGATTATACAACATTGTGTCAGTCAGATGACACTTGATTATACAACATTGTGTCAGTCAGATGACACTTGATTATACAACATTGTGTCAGTCAGATGACACTTGATTATACAACATTGTGTCAGTCAGATGACACTTGATTATACAACATTGTGTCAGTCTGATGACACTTGATTATACAACTTTGTGTCAGTCTGATGACACTTGATTATACAACATTGTGTCAGTCAGATGACACTTGATTATACAACATTGTGTCAGTCAGATGACACTTGATTATACAACATTGTGTCAGTCAGATGACACTTGATTATACAACATTGTGTCAGTCAGATGACACTTGATTATACAACATTGTGTCAGTCTGATGACACTTGATTATACAACTTTGTGTCAGTCTGATGACACTTGATTATACAACATTGTGTCAGTCAGATGACACTTGATTATACAACATTGTGTCAGTCAGATGACACTTGATTATACAACATTGTGTCAGTCAGATGGCACTTGATTATACAACATTGTGTCAGTCCGACGACACTTGATTATACAACATTGCGTCAGTCTGATGACACTTGATTATACAACATTGTGTCAGTCAGATGACACTTGATTATACAACATTGTGTCAGTCAGATGACACTTGATTATGCAACATTGTGTCAGTCAGATGACACTTGATTATACAACATTGTGTCAGTCCGATGACACTTGATTATACAACAATGTGTCAGTCAGATGTCACTTGATTATACAACATTTTGTTGGTCAGATGACACTTGATTATACAACATTGTGTCAGTCAGATGACACTTGATTATACAACATTGTGTCAGTCAGATGACACTTGATTATACAACATTGTGTCAGTCAGATGACACTTGATTATACAACATTGTGTCAGTCCCATGAGACTTGATTATACAACATTGTGTCAGTCAGATGACACTTGATTATACAACATTGTGTCAGTCAGATGACACTTGATTATACAACATTGTGTCAGTCAGATGACCCTTGATTATACAACATTGTGTCAGCCCGATGACACTTGATTATACACCATTGTGTCAGTCAGATGACACTTGATTATACAACATTGTGTCAGTCAGATGACACTTGATTATACAACATTGTGTCCGTCAGATGACACTTGACTATACACCATTGTGTCAGTCAGATGACACTTGATTATACAACATTGTGTCAGTCCGATGACACTTGATTATACAACATTGTGTCAGTCAGATGGCACTTGATTATACAACATTGTGTCAGTCAGATGACACTTGATTATACAACATTGTGTCAGTCAGATGACACTTGATTATACAACATTGTGTCAGTCAGATGACACTTGATTATACAACATTGTGTCCGTCAGATTGCACTTGATTATACATGTGACCATTGCTGTAGTCATAAAGTCACAATTACAAGTGTGACAGTGCCTATGTACCCTATCTCTGCAGTGGTTAGCACTGACTGAGGTACAGCAATGGAGGGGACAAGTGCGGCAGAGCGGAGGCGAGCAGCCCGCCAGAGGAAGATTCTGGAGAACGCCCAGAGCAGGATGAACAGGCTGTCCGGGAAGCTAGACGATGCTGAGCTGACCCCACATACAGGTAACTTTCAGCCGACTCCACACACAGGTAACTTTCAGCCGACCCCACAAACAGGTAACTTTCAGCCGACCCCACACACAGGTAACTTTCAGCCGACCCC
>JAXIVJ010007683.1:0-45000 GCA_036785665.1 Chirona hameri
CATGCCCCCCGGCGTTCCCCGAGTCACTGCGCGCTCCCTCCAGTCACGCCGATCAACAGGTAATGGTGGCCGCACAAAAACGCCTGTCGCCGGCCGGCGGCGAGCATTAGAGAGGGTCCCTGCCACCGACCACCGAGTGTAATTTCTTCATTATCGCCGGCAACCCGCCCGCACGGGCACGGCCCTCGGCGGGGAGGGCAGCAGTTGACCCACGGCGGTCATGTGGACAACGGGGTTCGCTATGGGCTGGATAGGTGCACTTTTGGATATAGTTATGGACATCTATTGGCTATTCAGTTTCTCTGTGGACTGGGGCTGGGTACGAGTTTTGGTAATTTTGTTTTATCATTCCGATGGGCTGGGGGGGGGGGGGGGGGGGGGGGGAGGGGGTAAAGGGATTTTCTTTTATGTGTTACTCAGTGCCTTCATCTGTAGAGCTGGAGAAGCTAGAGCTGAAAGAAGAGAGCTAGAGCTAGAGTTTAAAGAAGAGAGCTAGAGCTAGAGTTGAAAGAAGAGAGCTAGAGCTAGAGTTGAAAGAAGAGAGCTAGAGCTAGAGCTGAAAGAAGAAAGCTAGAGCTAGAGTTGAAAGAAGAGAGCTAGAGCTAGAGCTGAAAGAAGAAAGCTAGAGCTGAAAGAAGAAAGCTAGAGCTAGAGTTGAAAGAAGAGAGCTAGAGCTAGAGCTGAAAGTTGAGAGCTAGAGCTAGAGCTGGAAGTTGAGAGCTAGAGCTAGAGCTGAAAGTTGAGAGCTAGAGCTAGAGCTGAAAGTTGAGAGCTAGAGCTAGAGCTGAAAGTTGAGAGCTAGAGCTAGAGCTGAAAGTTGAGAGCTAGAGCTATAGCCGAAAGTTGAGAGCTAGAGCTAGAGCTGAAAGTTGAGAGCTAGAGCTAGAGCTGAAAGTTGAGAGCTAGAGCTAGAGCTGAAAGTTGAGTTGAGTTGAGAGTAGCACAGCTCTGTGATACTTTTATATAAAAATAAGCAACATTATTGCATGCAAATTACCATTATAAATCAGGTTTAAAAACAGCTATTTATTATCGATTTCATACCGGTGGGAGGGCCGGGGAACTACTATTGAGACCTCAGACCAGTCACTGTGCATATAATGGGTGGGTGGAATGGAATCGAATGGGTGGGTGTGGGGCATGGAATGGATGGGTGTTGGCTAAGAGTCGGTTGGCTCGTGTAGGTCCGGATTTGAGCCTGAAGTGCCCGTAGCGGACAAGTAGATAGTCGAACAGCGGGGTCATGGTTGGGGAGGGGACTTTGAACTGCACTCTGAACAACGGGTCACATTGCGTCCATTGTTACTAGGTTACACAAACGATTGAAATGAGATTTCGAGGCATGTGATTTTTAAGACAAAAATGAAACTTAGAAATGAGGCAAAACATTTTTGAAACACATTTTTCTAAGATCTATTCAAAACCTATAAATATATTTCATCTTTTGCAAGCATTAAATCATCCCGAACCTTCTGCCAAGATTACCCAAATTTGTGAAAATCCGAGATTGCCATTTTCAAGAAAATGCCATTTTGTATCTTTGGTGAACTACCTTCTGCCTACTACTACTTTCTGCTACTAAGGCTAGATCATGGAATATTCTTGTATCCTACGAAAGAGCATGTCTCAGCGATGGATATTCGATGGAAACCACTCTTCTGGTTGATTGGTAAAGGGAATAGGACTGATTTGACTGTCGAGCTCATAACACAGTCACTAAAGCCTCTCAAATACCACTGTCGCGGTCGTCTCCCCTTCTGCCGTGGTCGTCTCAACCTTACTGGCGTGGTCGTCTCACCCTTACTGCCGTAGTCGTCTCAACCTTACTGGCGTGGTCGTCTCACCCTTACTGTCACGGTCGTCTTACCCTTACTGCCGTGGTCGTCTCACCCTTACTGTCGCGGTCGTCTCACCCTTACTGTCACGGTCGTCTTACCCTTACTGTCGCGGTCGTCTCACCCTTACTGTCGCGGTCGTCTCACCCTTACTGTCGCGGTCGTCTCACCCTTACTGTCGTGGTCGTGTTACCCTTCTGTCGCGGTCGTCTCACCCTTACTGTCGCGGTCGTCTCACCCTTACTGTCGTGGTCGTGTTACCCTTCTGCCGTGGTCGTCTCACCTTTACTGTCGTGGTCGTCTCACGCTTACTGCTCGAGGAGGCCTGCCAGGAGGCCTGTCTCTCAATTCCGGCTATTTGTACTGTTCTTCTCATGTTTTTCACTGATCGCTTCACTCCGCCAGAAATGTGCTCAGTTGAAGTTACGTTGTTTACCGTTTGCATGAATGCATTTGAGCTGGTCTGATATCTTTTGTTTTGTAAGTAAATGCCACAGACAGTATGCACATAGTTGAGGTGTTAGGTTTCTCAAAAACAATATACTCGAGGTCGAATAACTTTACTTGACTAGATCAGTGCAGGCTTCACTTCGAGTCACCCACCAAACCTGAAGGTTTATTTGAGGTCGATGGGGGGGGGGGGGGTCGGACTCATTTCAGAGAGGGATAGGATTAGTTGTGATCGTTCATGACACGGCAAGGCGGAACAAGACGCTATTAACACCCGTCATCCATGTACCTAACATAAGCCGGTCATCGTGCTAATTAATCCTGATACCAAACATGGTACCTGGCTCACTATAAATAACACATTCCTGCATACGGTGTTCACACTGTCGGTCCATGCCAAACATGGTAACTGTCTTACCATAAAATGCACATTCATGCACAGAATGTTCACATTGCACCTTGTGTGACTCACGTGCCGTACGATCCCGCTCCTGTGAATACTTTGTGTCCCATGTCGGCTCAGAGAGCGGGATACTTAACCCCCGCCATACGGGAGCTTTTTTTCACCTTCGCCCTACGGGGGGGGGGCTGACAGGCCCCCCTGTTAACTTCCAACCCAAGAAACTTAGAGCAATGCGGTAAGAACCAGCATGTTGCCTGTCATGAGGGGAATCTAACAATATGCGATTTTTAGGTTTCAGGTCAACGAGTGACCTTCCAGGTCAAGTGAATGACCTCGGATTTACCACGTCCAGAACAGCGATTTCGCTCTTCAGAAAACCTTAAAATTAGAAATTGATAAATGTAAATAAAAAGGCATGTTCCCAGACCAGTTTTGGCTCAGAAATACATTAAAGGTAATTATTTGTTCGTATCTTATCAAAAAAGTCAAAAAAAGTTTCTTTTTTAAATGACGTCATCAGTTTCTTACACTTAGGGAGCCATCACTCAGTCAAAAATGAAGATCTTGCTTTGACATTTGGTATGAGTATTCTCCATACTCAGTTCTCTCACATGTATTCTGATTTTGTAAATATCTTTAAAATTTTGATGTGGGGATTTACAAAAAAAAAATTAGGGGTGAAAAAACCCAAATTTGTGAAAATCCGAGATTGCCATTTTCAAGAAAATGCCATTTTGTATCTTTGGTGAATTGCGTTTGCAATTTCCTTTGAAACTCTGTTTTCAACTATTTGTCAAATATTTATTGTTTTCCCACCAACATGACGTCATCAAAACTTCATTATCTTCTAAATAACTTGAATAATTTCCATTAAACTTTTACAGCATACGTATAATTGTTGTAAACTCAGCTGCCGAAAATTTCAGCAAGATGCGCCGCATGTGTAAAAAGTTATTCAAGAAAAACCTCAGGGGGATGTCAGTCCTCCGTAGGGCGAGGGTTAACCCTCGCCCTACGGGAGCATTTTTCTCCTTCGCCCTACGGGGGGGCCTGACAGGCCCCCCTGTTAACTTCCAAACCAAGCAACTTAGAGCAATGCGGTAAGAACCAGCATTTTGCCTGTCATGAGAGGAATCTAACAGTATGCGATTTTTAGGTTTCAGGTCAACGGGTGACCTTCCAGGTCAAGTGAATGACCTCGGATTTATCACGTTCAGAACAGCGATTTTGCTCTTCTGAAAACCTAGAAATTATAAATTGATACATGTAAATAAAAAGGCATGTTCCTAGACCAGTTTTGGCTCAGGAATACAACAAATGTATTTATTTGTTCGTATCTTGTCAAAAAAAAGTCAAAAAGGTTATTAAAAAAATGACGTCATCAGTTTCTTACACTTAGGGAGCCATCACTCAGTCAAAAATGAAGATATTGCTTTGAAATTTGGTATGGGTATTTTCCATACTTAGTTCTCTCACTTATATTCCGGTTTTTCTAATATCTTTGAAAATTTTGATTTTGTGGGGATTTTTTAAAAAAATCAGTTTTATTTTTATTTTAGGGGTCAAAATCCAGATATTTTGAAAATCCGAGATTGCCATTTTAAAGAGTATGTCATTTTGTATCTTTGTTGAATTGCGTTTGCAATTTTCTTTAAAACTCTGTTCTCTACGATATTTAACAAAATCTCATTTTTTTACCAACATGACGTCATCAAAACATGATTATCTCCCAAACTCCTTCATTAATTTCAAATACATTTTTACAGCCTACGTATAATTGTTGTAAACTCAGCTACTAAAAAATTTAGCGAGATGCACTGCATGTGTAAACAGTTATTCAAGAAAAACCTCGGGGGGGGGGGGGGGGGGGGCTGTCAGGCGAGGGTTAAATCAGTATAGGGTAGGGCGAGGGTTAAATCAGTATGCATTTACTTTACTTTTAAGACCCACCAGGGGCGTAGGCAGAATTTCTCCGGGAGGCAAATGGGGTCAGAGCCAAGGTAGCTCGTAGCCAAGGGGGCCCACATAATTAAAACAGTACAGTATGTTGTATGTTGTATATCAACGACAAATAACTTTCGACGATGTTTTTTTTGGGGGGGAGTCAAAAACTCGAACTTTCGAAAATCAGTCATAGCCATTTTCAATATAATATAATTTCCTTTCTTTCAACGTTTTTTATTTGCAATTTTCTTCAAAACTCGATTTTCTACGATTTTACAAACATTTATTGTTTCCACCAAAAATGGCATGACATGACGTGATTAAAACGTCATTATCTCCCAAAGTACAGCACCATTTTCATTGAAATGTTGTGATAAGACGTATAATTGATGCAGCATAAGGTACTGAAAGGTTGACGTCGATATCTATCATTGCTTTCAAGTTATTGAGAGAGAAAAAAATCAGGGAGGGGGGGGGGGCATATTCTGCCACCTCCAGCGGGGCGCGGGTTAATTAAAATATTATCCTGAATCTTATTCAATTCGGATTCAGGAAACAACACAGTAAGTACATGCCGATTGTGCACATCTACGATGAAGTTACAAAATCTCCACAAAATAACGAAGTAACATACTCCTTATATCTTTATTTACAGAAAGCTTTGGATACCGTTTACCTGTACATTTTCTTGAAAAAAATACACCACATTGTGATACGAGGGGTTTCTACAACACAATAGAGTCATATCTTAACACGCGCCCTGGAGGGCCTCTGATAATTACACGCCCAGATGGGGGGGGGGGCGAATTCCGCCCCCCTAAAATCTCGAAAACCACGCAACGTAGCGACAAGCGGAAAACGGCGTTAGATAGCTCGAGACAAACTCTATCGAAGATATATCTGTCTTCTTGCTTTAGGTCAAGCCGATATTGAGGTCACCAGAGGCCATCAAAGGTCAGATTTTCCAGTTTTAGGACTTCGCTCTACAAGCCCCCAAATATCTCGAGAACTATGATAGCTAGGAACAAACGAAAACAAAACAACAATCAAAAGCTCTTCAAATATGTAATCGCCTTTAGTGTCTTCAAATTTGAGCTCAGGTCAATATTTTAGGCTCCAGAGGTCATCAAATGTATGTTTTTTTGGCAAAACAGTTTTTGCAAATAACGTTTTACCTAATGAAGATACGGGACTATATTTTACGTCATCGTGCTTGTATCGTCCAGGCGCTTCTAATTCAAAGTCGTAGATTGATGAGAAACATGTCTACATTTGTCTTCAGTAATATAATATTTATACTGGGGGGGGGGGGGTCGCTCAGGAAAGTACGGGTCAACGTGTTTGTCCAAATGTTTGTCCAGACGAGATCTTTGGCCACCTCTACAGGTCGACGCTGCGGCTATTGGTTCGGAAGATATCCAGGAGGGGGGGGGGCGAAAAAACTCCCCCCCCCCCTCAGCCAATGGCGTTCGGCTGAGACTCCAGACAATACCGGGTTAATACTCGTACATTGTCAAAGCCTTGTACTCCTCTCAGACGTTAATAGCATACACTGAAAAACAATGAGAACTTTGACTAGTCTTCCTTCGAGAACCTCACCGGCGCTCGACCGGCAGATCACCTTTACCACCACATAACCCTCTAAAGGATAGCAGAGGCCCTCTACAGATTGGCTGAGGCACTCTGCAGATCGACAGGGCCCTTAAAAAAACTGGCAGAAGGCCCTCTACAGGTCGGCAGGGCCCTCTAAATGCGGGCAGAGTCCCTCTGCAGATTGGCAAGGCGAGCTACAGATCGGCAGGGCCCTCTAAAGGCCGACAGGGCCCTCTAAAGGCCGGAAGGGCCCTCTTAAGGCCGACAGGGCCATATAAAGGCCGGCAGGGCCATATAAAGGCCGGAAGAGAGCCCTCTATAGATTAGCTGAGGCACTCTGCAGATCTACAGGGCCCCTAAAGGCTGGAAGAGGGTCCTCTACAGGTCGGCAGGGCCCTCTACAATCTAGATGCTGGAAGGGCCCTCCAAAGGCCGACAGAGGCCCTTTACAGATCGGCAGGGCCCTCTAAAGGCCAGCAGAGGGCCCTCTACAGATTGACTGGGACATTCTACATATCGACAAGGCCCCTAAAGGCTGGAAGAGGGCCCTCTACAGGGCGGCAGGGCCCTCTAAATGCCGGCAGAGGCCCTCTGCAGATTGGCAGGGCTATCTACAGATCGGCAGGGCCCTCTAAAGGTCAGAAGGGCCCTCTAAAGACCGGAAGGGACCTCTAAAAGCCGTCAGGGCCCTCTAAAGGCCACCAGGGCCCTCTAAAGGCCGGATGGGCCATCTTAAGGTCGGCAGAGGGTCCTCTATAGATTGGCTGGGGCACTCTGCAGATCGACAGAGCCCTTAAAAGTTGGAAGAGGGCCCTCTGCATGCTGGCAGGGTCATATAAAGGCCGGCAGAGGGCCTTCTACAGATCTGCAAGGCCCTCTAAAGGCCAGCAGCGGTCCCTCTACAGATTGACTGTGACACTCTGCAGATCGACAGGGCCCATACAGCCCGGAAGAGGGCCCTCTACAGGTCAACAGGGCCCTCTAAATGCCGGAAGAGGCCCTCTACAGATTGGCAGGTTGATCTACAGATCGGCAGGGCCCTCTAAATGCCGACAGAGGGCCCTCTCCAGATCGGCAGGGACCCTCTACAGATCGGCAGGGCCCTATAAAGGCCGGCAGAGGGCCCTCTACAACCGACAGGGGCCCTCTAAATGCCGGCAGGGGTCATCTGCAGATCGGCAGGGCGCTTTAAAAGCTGGTAGAGGGCCCTCTCAGCACTGGCTGGGGCCCTTTTGTACGTATTTACATATACATGCCTTTAACAGACAAGCAAGTGAGTTGTTATTTATTCGTGTTACGATTTTTTTTAGGTTCGTAGGCGTTCTTTTATGCGACGTAAGGCGTTTTGGGGGGCACCTGACACCATCCAAAACACTGGGGCATTCGGCCCCAGGGGGCCCTCGCTCGGTCGCCAGAGGGGCCCGCCTGGCGGCCTCCAGGGGAGCATGGCCCCCTTGCCCCCCTTGCCTACGCCCTTGAGACCCACAGGTTGCTGTTTTGTTTGTAACCGTTTATGTAGCGGTGAAATGAATCCAATCGACGTTAACCCAGTGCTCATTCAGCTGCACCGAGTATCCTATCTCAGCCACAGAATTACATATGTTGTGACATCTCGACATCTGAGCCAGCGGCCGTGATCAGCGACAGATTAACATCCTCTGGTGGTGAGACATCTGACTCGGGGCTGTTTTCCCTTTCCGACTGACTTTAACGGCGGTATCATCTCGCAGTTGGCACATCTCCGGACGGACACAGTAGCACGATAATCCGTCGGATGCGATGACGGTAATCCGTGGGGCGGGAGACTGCGACGTTACCGGCGCAGGGGTGACGGTGGCGCCGCCTTTTTTCGCGCCCTGCCCGCCGGCTGCGAACCCAGTGCAGTGTTGTGCAGAGGGACAATTAGCCGCAGTTTTGACTTATTACCTGATCAGAGTGCTGACCAGACGTCGTTGTATCGACCGGTTTGTATCGGCTCAGGCAGCTGGCCGGAGTGAGAGGTGTGTGTCCACATCTGGTCTCCAGTGTCAGACCATTTTGTGGTCAGATAATTGGGTCAAGGCTTACGAAGCAGACTATTTAGATGCGTTCAATCGCAACAATTATTTTATTTACTTTCAACGAGGTACCGTGGTTGCAATAAGGTTTGTGCTCGGTTGGTTGCCATGGCTACGGTTGTACGGTAGTATATCTGGCTATGAAGCATTCTATATGCCCTGCACTTTTAAGTGTGGCAAGCAAAATGCGAATGCCCAGTCGGGCCCAATCGTCGACATATGTGTAATACATTGCAGCAAAATGCAAACAAATGCATTGTTAGCTATATGACCACGCTTTCACGAATACGATTGTGACATGTGACGTAACAACTCAATCTTCTGAAAGGCCACCGAGTCAGCTGCTACAGCTGGGCAACTCGCCGGTTGGACAGGTGCAGAACAGCTCGTCAGGGGGGGGGGGAGGGGGCTCTGGATGGCTGCTCCACTCCAAGGCCGGCGCCGGTGGGTAGCCTAGACACGCGGTGATTAGAGTCTCAGGGAGCGCCGGCTCAGGAGGTGACGACAGGACCACAGCTCAGGTCAGAACAAGGCCGAGCCGCCAGCCAGCGCCAGCGCCGCCGGGGCTGCAGGCACAGGGGGCAGCCCTAAATGGCTGATAACACCCCTAATTTGGACGGCGAGTCAACGGCTTACCGCATCGCACTGCGCCGCCAGAACAAACCGGCGTTTAGCCAGGAATGTCGGCGGAAATCCTCAAATTAGCGCCGTCAGTGGAGGTTTTTATTCGGCGTACCCTGGGTTCTTTTAAAGAATTAGCGGGTTTAATTTATTCACACGGCACACGCCATAAATTGCGGAGTCGAGTACCTTCGAAAGAATGCTGGCGGATGAGCTGTGCATAAATTCATGGTTTTATTGGTACATTACAGGCAATAATTACCTGTTTAGTGACTTGACCACAAAGACGCCGTCTTTTTTACCTGAAAAGGACTGGTGTGTGTTTGTTCAGACAAACTTGTTGGGATTTCCTACCGCCATGACAAAATGACGCTTAGCGCATGGAAGTGAAATGTAGTTGTTATAAAATGTATCATGTGGCGTTCAGATCAAAGCTGGTGGTTATTGCAACACTTCCAAAAAATGAGCGAACATGAGAGGTCTTCTGTTCCTCCTGGATTAATTTCAGTCCAATAATAGTCAGCAACATACAGAAACATAAACTGCGTATGTGAACTATGACTCTCCTGGAATTACCATACAGCTATGTCCTGTATCCTCACAAAAGGAATGCCAAAATGTGCGGCCAAAACCAAGCAGATATATCTGTTTCATCTGTTTACGGAGCATATCTTCATTAATACAAATACACTGTATAGTTGTATTGTTGATATTGGTCTTACCGTTCTCGTTTATTCATAAATGACTTGTAGTTAAAGTAAGTGAAGTTAAGGGTTACCGTTCACAAATCTCTGCAATCATGTATTGGGGCAAAACAAAATGTATACGACATATCGCTTGAGAACGACGGCTCTAAGCTGTGAACCGATCCCGAACAACCGTCCGATCTGTGTCTGCGTGTGTCTGTGTGTGTCTGCGTGTGTCTGCGTGTGTCTGTGTGTGTCTGTGTGTGTCTGCGTGTGTCTGTGTGTGTCTGCGTGTGTCTGCGTGTGTCTGCTCTGTCTGCGTGTGTCTGCGTGTGTCTGCGTGTGTCTGCTCTGTCTGCGTGTGTCTGCGTGTGTCTGTGTGTGTGTCTGCGTGTGTCTGCTCTGTCTGTGTGTGTCTGCATGTGTCTGCGTGTGACTGTGTGTGTCTGCGTGTGTCTGCTCTGCCTGCTCTGCCTGCGTGTGTCTACGTGTGTCTGTGTGTGTCAGCGTGTGTCTGCTCTGTCTTCGTGTGTCTGCTCTGTCTGCGTGTGTCTGCGTGTATCTGTGTGTGTCTGTGTGTATCTGCGTGTGTCTGTGTGTGTCTGTGTGTGTCTGCGTGTGCCTGCATGTGTCTGCGTGTGTCTGCGTGTGTCTGCGTGTGTCTGCGTGTGTCTGCGTGTGTCTGCCTGTGTCTGTGTGCCTGCGTGTGTCTGCATGTGTCTGCGTGTATCTGCGTGTATCTGTGTGTGTGTGTGTGTGTGTGTGTGTGTGTGTGTGTGTGTGTGTGTGTGTGTGTGTGTGTGTGTGTGTGTGTGTGTGTGTGTGTGTGTGTGTGTGTGTGTGTGTGTGTGTGTGTGTGTGTGTGTGTGTGTGTGTGTGTGTGTGTGTGTGTGTGTGTGTGTGTGTGTGTGTGTGTGTGTGTGTGTGTGTGTGTGTGTGTGTGTGTGTGTGTGTGTGTGTGTGTGTGTGTGTGTGTGTGTGTGTGTGTGTGTGTGTGTGTGTGTGTGTGTGTGTGTGTGTGTGTGTGTGTGTGTGTGTGTGTGTGTGTGTGTGTGTGTGTGTGTGTGTGTGTGTGTGTGTGTGTGTGTGTGTGTGTGTGTGTGTGTGTGTGTGTGTGTGTGTGTGTGTGTGTGTGTGTGTGTGTGTGTGTGTGTGTGTGTGTGTGTGTGTGTGTGTGTGTGTGTGTGTGTGTGTGTGTGTGTGTGTGTGTGTGTGTGTGTGTGTGTGTGTGTGTGTGTGTGTGTGTGTGTGTGTGTGTGTGTGTGTGTGTGTGTGTGTGTGTGTGTGTGTGTGTGTGTGTGTGTGTGTGTGTGTGTGTGTGTGTGTGTGTGTGTGTGTGTGTGTGTGTGTGTGTGTGTGTGTGTGTGTGTGTGTGTGTGTGTGTGTGTGTGTGTGTGTGTGTGTGTGTGTGTGTGTGTGTGTGTGTGTCTGCGTGTGTCTGTGTGTGTCTGGGTGTGTCTGTGTGTGTCTCTGTGTGTCTGCGTGTGTCTGTGTGTGTATGTGTGTCTGTGTGTGTGTGTGTCTGTGTGTGTCTGTGTGTGTCTGTGTGTGTCTGCGTGTGTATGTGTGTGCATGTGTGTGTCTGCGTGTGTCTGCATGTGTCTGCGTGTGTCTGCGTGTGTCTGCCTGTGTATGTGTGTCTGCGTGTGTCTGCATGTATATGCGTGTATCTGTGTGTGTCTGTGTGTGTCTGTGTGTGTGTCTGCGTGTGTCTGCGTATGTCTGCGTATGTCTGCGTGTGTCTGCGTGTGTCTGCTCTGTCTGCGTGTGTATGTGTGTGACTGCGCGTGTCGGCGTGTGTATGCGTGTGTCTGCGTATGTCTGCTCTGTCTGCGTGTGTCTGAGTGTGTCTGCTATGTCTGCTCTGTCTGCGTGTATCTGCGTGTGTCTGCGTGTGTCTGCATGTGTCTGCGTGTGACTGCTCTGTCTGCGTGTGTCTGCTCTGTCTGCGTGTTTCTGCGTTTGTCTGCGTGTGTCTGCGTGTGTCTGCTCTGTCTGCGTGTGTCTGCATGTGTCTGCGTGTGTCTGCTCTGTCTGCGTGTGTCTGCGTGTGTCTGCGTATGTCTGCGTATGTCTGCATGTGTCTGCGTGGGTCTGCTCTGTCTGCGTGTGTATGTGTGTGTGTCTGCGTGTGTCGGCGTGTGTATGCGTGTGTCTGCGTATGTCTGCTCTGTCTGCGTGGGTCTGCGTGGGTCTGCTCTGTCTGCTCTGTCTGCGTGTGTCTGCTCTGTCTGCGTGTGTCTGCATGTGTCTGCGTGTGACTGCTCTGTCTGCGTGTGTCTGCGTGTATCTGCGTGTGTCTGCGTGTGTCTGCGTGTGTCTGCGTGTGTCTGCTCTGTATGCGTGTGTCTGTGTGTGTCTGCGTATGTCTGCGTGTGTCTGTGTGTGTGTGCGTGTGTCGGCGTGTGTCTGTGTCTGTCTGATCTGTCTGCGTGTGTCTGCGTGTGTCTGCTCTGTATGCGTGTGTCTGCTTTGTCTGCGTGTGTCTGCGTGTGTCTGCGTGTGTCTGCGTGTGTCTGCGTGTGTCTGCGTATGTCTGCGTATGTCTGCGTATGTCTGCGTGTGTATGTGTGTGTCGTGTGTCTACTCTGTATGCGTGTGTCTGCGTGTGTCTGCGTGTGTCTGCGTGTGTCTGCGTGTGTCTGCGTGTGTCTGCGTGTGTCTGCGTGTGTCTGCGTATGTCTGCGTATGTCTGCGTGTGTCTACGTGTGTCTGCTCTGTCTGCGTGTGTATGTGTGTGTCTGCGTGTGTCGGCGTGTGTATGCGTGTGTCTGCTCTGTCTGCTCTGTCTGCGTGTGTCTGCGTGTGCCTGCTCTGTCTGCTCTGTCTGCGTGTGTCTGCGTGTGTCTGCTCTGTCTGCGTGTGTCTGCTCTGTCTGCGTGTTTCTGCGTTTGTCTGCGTGTGTCTGCGTGTGTCTGCTCTGTATGCGTATGTCTGCTCTGTCTACGTGTGTCTGCTCTGTCTGCGTGTGTCTGCGTGTGTCTGCTCTGTCTGCGTGTGTCTGCGTGTGACTGCTCTGTCTGCGTGTGTCTGCGTGTGACTGCTCTGTCTACGTGTGTCTGCTCTGTCTGCGTGTGTCTGCGTGTGACTGCTCTGTCTGCGTGTGTCTGCGTGTGTCTGCTCTGTCTGCGTGTGTCTGCGTGTGTCTGTTCTGTCTGCGTGTGTCTGCTTTGTCTGCGTGTGTCTGCGTATGTCTGCGTGTGTCTGCGTGTGTCTGCTTTGTCTGCGTGTGTCTGCGTGTGTCTGCTCTGTCTGCGTGTTTCTGCGTTTGTCTGCGTGTGTCTGCTCTGTCTGCGTGTGTCTGCTCTGTCTGCATGTGTATGCGTGTATCTGTGTGTGTCTGTGTGTGTCTGCGTGTGTATGCGTGTGTCTGCTCTGTCTGCGTGTTTCTGCGTTTGTCTGCGTGTGTCTGCTCTGTCTGCGTGTGTCTGCATGTGTCTGCATGTGTCTGCGTGTGTCTGCTCTGTCTGCGTGTTTCTGCGTGTGCATGCGTGTGTCTGCTCTGTCTGCGTGTGTCTGCATGTGTCTGCGTGTGTCTGTGTGTGTCTGCGTGTGTCTGCTCTGTCTGCGTGTGTCTGCTCTGTCTGCGTGTGTCTGCTCTGTCTGCGTGTGTCTGCTCTGTCTGCTCTGTCTGCTCTGTCTGCGTGTGTCTGCGTGGGTCTGCGTGTGTCTGCGTGTGTCTGCGTTTGTCTGAGTTGTCTGCTCTGTCTGCGTTTGTCTGGGTTTGCCTGCGTGTGTCTGCGTGTGTCTGCGTGTGTCTGCGTGTGTCTGCGTGTGTCTGCGTGTGTCTGCGTGTGTCTGCGTGTGTCTGCTCTGTCTGCGTGTGTCTGCGTGTGTCTGTTCTGTCTGCGTGTGTCTGCTTTGTCTGCGTGTGTCTGCGTGTGTCTGCGTGTGTATGCGTGTGTCTGCGTGTGTCTGCGTGTGTCTGCGTGTGTCTGCGTGTATCTGCGTGTGTCTGATCTGTCTGCGTGCGTCTGCGTGTGTCTGCCTGTGTGTGTCTGCGTGTGTCTGCTCTGCCTGTTCTGTCTGCGTGTGTCTGCTTTGTCTGCGTGTGTCTGCTTTGTCTGCGTGTGTCTGCGTGTGTCTGATCTCCCACTCGGTCGCCGTGTGGAGGTAGGTGCTCAGCTCGCGGCTGACCGATCAGCCGGCAGTCACGAAGCCACTGATTCTGGGTCACCTGGGCGCTACTGCACCGGCCGGGTCGGCGGGGTCAGACGGGTCACCAGGGTCGCCCAGAGGCGCCGCCACCTGCCAGCAGTGGCCATCACACGCACTGCCAGACACCCACAGAGCGCCGGGAATGGGATACACTGGCATGGCTAGCGTCTAGCTAGTACAGACAGCTACAGGCCGCAGGCAAGAGATCTGGAAAAACTCGAAGCTTCAGCAGGCACGAAGGCAACGTGAGTTGTACTGGAGTAGAGTAGAGTAGAGTAGAGTAGAGTAGAGTAGAGTAGAGTAGAGTAGAGTAGAGTTGAGTAGAGTTGAGTAGAGTTGAGTAGAGTTTAGTAGTGTAGTGTAGAGTAGAGTAGAGTAGAGAAGAGTGGAGCAGAGTAGAGTAGAGTAGAGTAGAGTAGAGTAGAGTAGAGTAGAGTAGAGTAGAGTAGAGTAGAGTAGAGTATAGTGGAGCAGAGTAGAGTAGAGTAGAGTAGAGTAGAGTAGAGTAGAGTAGAGTGGAGCAGAGTAGAGTAGAGTAGAGTAGAGTAGAGTAGAGTAGAGTAGAGTTGAGTAGTGTAGTGTAGAGTAGAGTAGAGTAGAGTAGAGTGGAGCAGAGTAGAGTAGAGTAGAGTAGAGTAGAGTAGAGTAGAGTAGAGTAGAGTCGTGTAGAGTAGAGTAGAGTAGAGTAGAGTAGAGTAGAGTAGAGTAGAGTAGAGTAGAGTAGAGTAGAGTGGAGCAGAGCAGATTGAGTAGAGTAGTGTAGAGTAGAGCAGAGTAGAGTAGAGTGGAGCAGAGTAGAGTAGAGTAGAGTGGAGCAGAGTAGAGTAGAGTAGAGTAGAGTAGAGTGGAGCAGAGTAGAGTAGAGTAGAGTAGAGTAGAGTAGAGTAGAGTAGAGTAGAGTAGAGTAGAGTAGAGTAGAGTCGTGTAGAGTAGAGTAGAGTAGAGTAGAGTAGAGTAGAGTAGAGTAGAGTAGAGTAGAGTAGAGTAGAGTGGAGCAGAGCAGATTGAGTAGAGTAGTGTAGAGTAGAGCAGAGTAGAGTAGAGTGGAGCAGAGTAGAGTAGAGTAGAGTGGAGCAGAGCAGAGTAGAGTAGAGTGGAGCAGAGTAGAGTAGAGTAGAGTAGAGTAGAGTAGAGCAGAGCAGAGTAGAGTAGAGTGGAGCAGAGTAGAGTAGAGTAGCGTAGAGTAGAGTCGTGTAGAGTAGAGTAGAGTAGAGTAGAGTAGAGTAGAGTAGAGTAGAGTAGAGCAGATTGCAGTTAAATCTTTTCTCCGAGTAGTTCTCCGAGTAGCAACTGTATCACGAAACGAATGCGGTTCTAATGACACCGCCAACAATAGATTAGTATCTCGGCTTTGCTTAACCTACAATCCAATGCCATTTGACATGTTTTGATTAATATCTGTTGGAGAATGTTTAGGAAGTATGACTAATACTAGTTCTAGTATACTTCAAGATTTATCCTGGCGTGAGTTGATATCAAGCAGTTTTTCAAACACTGCTCCAGTCTACTATCACGTCCGCGTTGTGTCGTGTGTTGGGGTTGTCCCCAGTTTTTGCTTAGGAGCCGCGATTATGTGAATAATAACCACCCAAACCAGTATATCCGTGAGGCCCACAAAGACACATTCGAAAATGCTGTCAACTTAAAGGAAATAGTTCACCTTCAACATGGGTTTTGAACTGAAATAGCAGTTTTGTAGCCCGTGTTGAGAAATCCTTATCTGGAACTTTTCTTGGCTGAAAAGACTCTCCAGACGAAGATATTTGACTTTTTGGCGAAGGAATACGGCGCATATGTGATGCACCGTACCGTCTGAAAGTGCCAGCACTGCCATGGAGCATGCGCAGACCAATAACGCACACCATAAAATTAATAATTTACAACTTTCTGTCCTGAATTGGCGCGATTTAGGACCATTTTTAAAAAAGAAAAAAAGAAACTGTATTAAAAAATATAATAAAATCGTGTTCTGAAAAAAAAATTCCGAAGGTGAACTATTTCCTTTAATAGAAATAGGCACGTTCGCGAAGACTTGGGCCTTTAAATTTAGCTTCACCACATGTAAACAACCATTTCAATAAAGTTAATCAAAACCTATTGAGAAGGCAAGCTATCAGAATCAGCGTTGTTTCTGGTTTCTGTATGCCTATCCAATATTTGACGTTCTAGGGCGACAAATGAAAGACAAAATGTCATGGGTACCGGTTTTGCACCTATCGTAAACAAGACGATTGATTATATATAATAATACAAAAACGGCGGGATATGATTGCCGACAAGGACAAATTAAAAAGTTGCGGATACCGACATATCAGGCAAAAATGTAACTATACGCGGGTGGTAAAATGATGAAATATTGAATAAATGTTAATGAAATAATTAGTTACTGATACAAAATTGCGGTCATCAAAGCAGCGAATAACAAAATGATAAATTTGTTCACACCCGAAATGATTGATCTCATTAAGACAGCCCCGTTTACATAGCAGTTTCAAAACAGTGGAACATTGTCCACTAATAGTGGAGCATGAAGGTTTCTTTCACCATCACATGATCACGATTACGGCGCCAGTGCGTCAATTTACCGTCTGCTGTTATGTATCACATTGGTCGTATGGTTGTTGCAGCCTAGGTATTGCCTTTGTTGGTGTTGTTTCTGTGGTATTATACATAATTCACGTCAGGTGCTGGTCGCGAAAATAAGTGCCCGCTAACTTGGCTAAAATAAGCTACTCCCACATTTCGAGCTGCATGACTTACGGTATAGTGCACGAAACAGCGGGTCATTTTTAGGCACCGCAAGCACTTCTTAGATGCCTGCGGCATGCACTATGCGGCATGCGAACATATGTGCGACAAAATACTAATGACAGCGCCGGTATATTGGTGGAACATTGTGTTATTGGTTGTGTTGTTGTATGGTACCGGTATGATACTTCCAGAGATCTTGCAGCTCTAGTTCTTATTCGCGAAAAAGCGGCAACTGCCGTCGGAAAAAAGTAAATCGGTTGCCATAACTCAGCCTGACATTCTGTAAGAATCCAGCATACTTAGGGTGACCCAGTAACAAATATACCAGCCGTCTGCTCCCACCTGAGCGTTCCGGTTACCCCGAAACGTCGCCTTTCTGCCCCAGAAACACCCGAGAGTCGCGCGGGAGACAGGTGACACTCGAATGGGTCGGCGGCTAATCCAGGTATTATATGGTGGCGATGCTTATCTCCGCGCCAGTGTCGGTGCCCGAAGTCCGGGACCGGAGCACAGTGGACGCTATTGTGTGAGGATCGCGACCGCCTGATTCAGTCGGAGTTCTGCCCGGTAACCAGGCCGACATGGGTTTCACCACGGATGGTGTGAGAGACCGGGTGGCCAGAGAGGCGATATGTGGCAGAAGCGACGGTAGTGCGCGGAGTGATGAGGCCAAGGGCTTTTGGTAGATTTATACGTGTTATTGACTGTAACGTTATTCAGTGCTCTTGCGAGGAACATAGCATATATTATAGGCAGAACACAGTAATTAATATACTGTGTAATATGACCTTTTCCTCGACAGAAAGTAAATAATAAATACCAAATATATTAGGTGAATTTTCGGCCACAGGCCATCACAACACATTGACAATCGTTGGAGAATGGCCTGTGGCCGAAAATTCACCTAATATATTTTTGATTAATTATTTACTTTCTGTCGAGGAAAAGTTCATATTACACAGCATATTAATTACTGCATGTTCTACCTATATGGTACCTACAGTGTTATTGACTGCACAAACCAACATGTTATTGTATGTAAGATATGCTTCAAAACGCGAATACAAGTGGGATAAGGTGTGCGAAAAAATGGCATGTACAACAAGACACTGGCTATGATGGAGTTAACCCGCGAGTATATTCCATAACGCGACTTACTGGGGGGGGGGGGGGGGCTATTTTTTGCCCCCCCCCCTCGGATCTCCGGAACTACTGGACCGATTGTAAAAATTCAAACGGCATTCGATATCCCTGGGAAATTTATCGTGGGAAACATAATATTGTTGACCTCGGGGTCACTGATGACGTCACAGGTCAGGTCAAGTACAAATGTTTGACCGTGTCAAAAGGTCTCGATGGATGGAATTGTTGCGCACAATTGCGATATTAAACGCATAAGCAGTCGATAAATCGGTATGATTCGTGTGCCTAAGTACCATTCTAAGCTGTGTTGAAATTGGGTTAGGTCAAGGTCATCCGAGGTCACGAGGTCAAACTTCAGATTACGGTCATTAGGCGTTGTAACACATGTTTATGGGCTTGTTTTTCGTCTAGAACGCGAAAAATGACTTTAGAACATTGTTTGTTCCATATAAATAGAAGTCAAAAGCAAAAACGGAAAGCATTTTTTATGCACAGTAATGCAGTGAGAGGTGGTCGATTTTTGTCATTTAAAGGTCATAAGTCAGTCATTTTTGAAGATATTGACTTCAAATTTGGTACAAATATTCGCCGAACACGTCTAGATCACATATCTGCCGGCTTTGGGATAATTCTGATTTTTTGTTGAAAATTTGGTTAAAAAAAATGTATTTGGATTTCTTTAAATTTTGAATTAAAAAAAACTCACAAATCCGAGATCACAGTTTGATAGCCCGGTCTATTATAAGTAAATTTATTTAAGACAATTTAATTTATCTCAAACATAGTACCTTTGACAGTGTTTTCCGAAAACTATTATTTTTAACAAAAACCGAAGAACATGACGTCACTCTGACGTCATTCCCGGTTGACCTATCATAACCTCATCTTTTTTCTTTAGCCAACATGTGTAAAATTAATGTGAAAGAAAGTACTGCAAGTTTGGTGACAATACTGGTGTTGGTTTAGGAGTTATTGCAAAATAACGGGAGGGAGGGCAACAAATAGCCCCCCCAGTAAGTCGCGGGTTAAGGACGAAAACCAAATGGTTGCTTTGCAGGCTTCGTGATACATCTACAACAATGGCACACAACTAATACAAAATACATGTCAACTCATCGAATCAACACTGGCTGGACAAAAGCAGCCAACGCTGAGATTGGCTGCTGATAAAATAACTCAGAACTTAATTCTCTGAAACTCAAATCGACTGTAAAAACTTGTACCGTACTGAGGATGAGAGATTGTGAACTGATACAGCGCCTTTTCAAGGAACTACGGAAATAAAACCTGACCGCACTTCCCCGCCACATCAGTTCGCCTATTCGCAGTGTATCTACGCTCTCTGCCTTCTTCTTCTTCTCGCTTCTTCTTGTATAATCTATTGCAATAAGGTGTAAGGTTTTCTCCCGCGTAGCCAGCCACACTCTAATCGCATCTTCCATCAGACCATAAATGCCACGTGGGCTGGTCTTTATTATCATATCTAGTCATAAACAGTAGTCGAAATCTTCTCCTAGGCGCTGCAGATGTGTTAGCGCACGCTTCCTTGCTCCACATTCGTACGCGTCTGCCTTTCTTTGATAACTTAGGAGCTATTGCACCACGGGAAGCTTCCCGACCTGCAGAAATATTTTACGATCGCACACGCAGCCCTACGCTGGGTTCTCGGGTCGGCGAACTCGATCGCGGTCGGCTTTCTTGTTCCCCACTTCCAGACTTACACCCCACGCTTGGCTGGCCCCAGTCGAACAGACGGACACGAGCAGATTTCGACCAACGGGACCGATTCAATGGGAAGCGACTTATAATCATTAACGGTTCCGATTGAGGGAAGGAGGATGCCAGTCGTGGAGAAGGTGCCTCTGAACGTTTCCCCGATTGTCGTCCTGACTTTGAGCAGCCGGATTTTTATGCTAAGCGTCTTGAAGGCGTGGGGGCGGGCACGAGGAAGGGCTATTGATCGCCGTGTGTTAGATTGGATGTGGGACAGCTCAATTTGCGTCTTGCTAATCCGTAGTGGAAGGAGTCCGTTACTCTACTCCCGTGCGTGCGTGTCTGCTGGACTCAAGGTGACTTGGTATCTATAACCAACAGGTGACGGCTCAAATCGTGACGTCGATCTAGGCACTCTTCCGGGAGACAATTACCAACATTCTACCTCCCTAGGCCGTCGCTGGCTTTTATATCCACGTTAGAAGACGGGCATCGTTTCATCTCGGTCCCCAGCTGTGGTCATCGTATCGCAAGCAGAGTCAATCCAGCTGACTCCTGGGTCTGATTCCTGACTGATTCCTGACTGACTCCTGGGTCTGATTCCTGACTGTCTCCTGACTGTCTCCTGACTGTCTCCTGACTGTCTCCTGACTGTCTCCTGACTGATTCCTGACTGTTTCCTGACTGTCTCCTGACTGTCTCCTGACTGTCTCCTGACTGTCTCCTGACTGTCTCCTGACTGTCTCCTGACTGTCTCCTGACTGTCTCCTGACTGTCTCCTGACTGTCTCCTGTCTCCTGACTGACTCCTGTCTCCTGACTGTCTCCTGACTGATTCCTGACTGTCTCCTGACTGTCTCCTGACTGTCTCCTGACTGATTCCTGACTGTCTCCTGACTGTCTCCTGACTGTCTCCTGACTGTCTCCTGACTGTATCCTGACTGTCTCCTGACTGCCTCCTGACTGTCTCCTGACTGTCTCCTGTCTCCTGACTGACTCATGTCTCCTGACTGTCTCCTGAATGTCTCCTGACTGTCTCCTGACTGTCTCCTGACTGTCTCCTGACTGATTCCTGACTGTCTCCTGACTGTCTCCTGACTGTCTCCTGACTGTCTCCTGACTGTATCCTGACTGTCTCCTGACTGCCTCCTGACTGTCTCCTGACTGTCTCCTGTCTCCTGACTGACTCATGTCTCCTGACTGTCTCCTGAATGTCTCCTGACTGTCTCCTGACTGTCTCCTGACTGTCTCCTGACTGGCTCCTGACTGGCTCCTGACAGATTCCTGACTGACTCCTGACAGTCTCCTGACTGTCTCCTGACTCGCTCCTGACTATCTCCTGACTGTCTCCTGACTGTCTCCTGACTGTCTCCTGACTGTCTCCTGGCTGTCTCCTGACTGACTCCTGAATGTCTCCTGACTGTCTCCTGACTGGCTCCTGACTGTCTCCTGACTGTCTCCTGACTGTCTCCTGGCTGTCTCCTGACTGACTCCTGAATGTCTCCTGACTGTCTCCTGACTGTCTCCTGACTGGCTCCTGACTGGCTCCTGACTGGCTCCTGACTGGCTCCTGACTGGTTCCTGACTGTCTCCTGACTGTCTCCTGACTGTCTCCTGACTGTCTCCTGACTGTCTCCTGACTGTCTCCTGACTGTCTCCTGACTGTCTCCTGACTGTCTCCTGACTGTCTCCTGACTGTCTCCTGACTGTCTCCTGACTGTCTCCTGACTGTCTCCTGACTGTCTCCTGACTGGCTCCTGACTGTCTCCTGACTGTCTCCTGACTGTCTCCTGACTGTCTCCTGACTGTCTCCTGACTGTCTCCTGACGGGCTCCTGACTGGCTCCTGATTATCTCCTGACTGTCTCCTGACTGGCTCCTGACTGTCCCCTGACTGTCTCCTGGGTCTGATTCCTGACTGGCTCCTGACTGGCTCCTGACTGTCTCCTGAATGTCTCCTGACTGTCTCCTGACTGTCTCCTGACTGTCTCCTGACTGGCTCCTGACTGTCTCCTGACTGTCTCCTGACTGTCTCCTGACTGTCTCCTGACTGTCTCCTGTCTGGCTCCTGATTATCTCCTGACTGTCTCCTGACTGTCTCCTGACTGTCTCCTGACTGTCTCCTGACTGGCTCCTGACTGGCTCCTGACTGTCTCCTGACTGGCTCCTGACTGGCTCCTGACTGTCTCCTGACTGTCTCCTGACTGTCTCCTGACTGTCTCCTGACGGGCTCCTGACTGGCTCCTGATTATCTCCTGACTGTCTCCTGACTGGCTCCTGACTGTCTCCTGACTGACTCCTGAATGTCTCCTGACTGTCTCCTGACTGTCTCCTGACTGTCTCCTGACTGTCTCCTGACTGTCTCCTGACTGTCTCCTGACTGTCTCCTGACTGTCTCCTGACTGGCTTCTGACTGGCTCCTCACTGGCTCCTGACTGTCTCCTGACTGGCTCCTGACTGGCTCCTGACTGGCTCCTGGATCCGACTGTCTTAGTCATTCTGGTTATAAAAAAAAACACTTAAGAACAGTGCAATCGATTCGCACTCTCAGTGCATGCACAACACAGTCAAAATGCGAATCGGGTGTGATACTCTTAAGTGTTTTTTTTTTGTAACCAAGCCGACGAAGACAGCCTTTATACCTGGCGAGATCCCCCCCCCCTCCAAAAAAAGGACAAATAAAGTAAAATAGGCTCAGGACAGAATGTCTATGAAGGCTGATGGATATTGGGTCAGATATTGAAAACCAGAGCGAGTTCTGAATTAACCGCAATAATGACTTCAAAATGCATTCATAAATTAACATAATAAACTGCATCTAAACTCCTTCCAAGTAGGTATCCCATAGTCTTGTCGAGTTTTTTTTTTAACTTAGAACATAGGCAGCCTTCTTCGCAGTACCCACTTTAAGGTATAGCACATCGTCATGATGGACTGAACTATTGAACATGCATACAACACCGCCACATGATAATAGAAGCGCGTGGCACGATCCTGCCCAATACCTCCTCCCACCTCACGACTGCCACCACTTATCTGTCCAGACACGCATATCATTTCACACTGCAAAACTTAATCGGCCACTTCATTTTACCACTCCACCCCCACCCATGACGAGCTTTATACCGTCTCTCCCGGTCTGTACCGTCTCTCTCGGTCTCTCTACCGTCTCTCCCGGCCTCTGTACCGTCTCTCCCGGTCTCTGTACCGTCTCTCTCGGTCTCTGTACCGTCTCCCCCGGTCTCTGTACCGTCTCTCCCGGTCTCTGTGCCGTCTCCCCGGTCTCTGTACCGTCTCTCTCGGTCTCTGTACCGTCTCTCTCGGTCTCTGTACCGTCTCTCTCGGTCTCTGTAACGTCTCTCTCGGTCTCTGTACAGTCTCCCCCGGTCTCTGTACCGTCTCTCCTGGTCTCTGTACCGTCTCTCCCGGCCTCTGTACCGTCTCTCCCGGTCTCTGTACCGTCTCTCTCGGTCTCTGTACCGTCTCCCCCGGTCTCTGTACCGTCTCTCCCGGTCTCTGTGCCGTCTCCCCCGGTCTCTGTACCGTCTCTCTCGGTCTCTGTACCGTCTCTCTCGGTCTCTGTCCCGTCTCTCCCGGTCTCTGTACCGTCTCCCCCGGTCTCTGTACCGTCTCTCTCGGTCTCTGTACCGTCTCTATCGGTCTCTGTACCGTCTCTCTAGGTCTCTGTACCGTCTCCCCCGGTCTCTGTACCGTCTCTCTCGGTCTCTGTACCGTCTCTCTCGGTCTCTGTGCCGTCTCTCTCGGTCTCTGCACCGTCTCTCTCGGTCTCTGTACCGTCTCTCTCGGTCTCTGTCCCGTCTCTCTCGGTCTCTGTGCCGTCTCTCTCGGTCTCTGTACCGTCTCTCCCGGCCTCTGTACCGTCTCTCTCGGTCTCTGTGCCGTCTCTCCCCGTCTCTGTACCGTCTCTCTCGGTCTCTGTACCGTCTCTTTCGGTCTATGTACCGTCTCTCTAGGTCTCTATACCGTCTCCCCCGGTCTCTTTACCGTCTCTCTCGGTCTCTGTACCGTCTCTCCCGGCCTCTGTACCGTCTCCCCCGGTCTCTGTGCCGTCTCTCCCGGCCTCTGTACCGTCTCTCTCGGTCTCTGTCCCGTCTCTCTCGGTCTCTGTACCGTCTCTCTCGGTCTCTGTGCCGTCTCTCCCCGTCTCTGCACCGTCTCTCGGTCTCTGTACCGTCTCCCCCGGTCTCTGTACCGTCTCCCCCGGTCTCTGTACCGTCTCTCCCGGCCTCTGTACCGTCTCTCTCGGTCTCTGTCCCGTCTCTCTCGGTCTCTGTACCGTCTCTCTCGGTCTCTGTGCCGTCTGTCCCCGTCTCTGTACCGTCTCTCTCGGTCTCTGCACCGTCTCTCCCGGTCTCTGTCCCGTCTCTCTCGGTCTCTGTGCCGTCTCTCTCGGTCTCTGTACCGTCTCTCTCGGTCTCTGTACCGTCTCTCTCGGTCTCTGTCCCGTCTCTCTCGGTCTCTGTGTCGTCTCTCTCGGTCTCTGTACCGTCTCTCTCGGTCTCTTTCCCGTCTCTCTCGGTCTCTGTGCCGTCTCTCTCGGTCTCTGTCCCGTCTCTCTCGGTCTCTGTGCCGTCTCTCTCGGTCTCTGTCCCGTCTCTCTCGGTCTATGTCCCGTCTCTCCCGGTCTCTGTACCGTCTCTCTCGGTCTCTGTCCCGTCTCTCTCGGTCTCTGTCCCGTCTCTCTCGGTCTCTGTGCCGTCTCTCTCGGTCTCTGTGCCGTCTCTCTCGGTCTCTGTGCCGTCTCTCTCGGTCTCTGTCCCGTCTCTCCCGGCCGTTGTGCCGTCTCTCCCCGTCTCTGTGCCTTCTCTCCCGGCCTCTGTACCGTCTCTCTCGGTCTCTGTACCGTCTCTCTCGGTCTCTGTCCCGTCTCTCTCGGTCTCTGTCCCGTCTCTCTCGGTCTCTGTGCCGTCTCTCTCGGTCTCTGTTCCGTCTCTCCCGGCCGTTGTGCCGTTTCTCCCCGTTTCTGTGCCTTCTCTCCCGGCCTCTGTACCGTCTCTCTCGGTCTCTGTACCGTCTCTCTCGGTCTCTGTCCCGTCTCTCTCGGTCTCTGTGCCGTCTCTCTCAGTCTCTGTGCCGTCTCTCTCAGTCTCTGTGCCGTCTCTCTCAGTCTCTGTGCCGTCTCTCTCGGTCTCTGTGCCGTCTCTCTCGGTCTCTGTGCCGTCTCTCCCGGTCTCTGTACCGTCTCTCTCGGTCTCTGTGCCGTCTCTCTCGGTCTCTGTGCCGTCTCTCTAGGTCTCTGTGCAGTCTCTCTCGGTCTCTGTACCGTCTCTCCCGGCCGCTGTACCGTCTCTCTCGGTCTCTGTGCCGTCTCTCTCGGTCTCTGTGCCGTCTCTCTCGGTCTCTGTACCGTCTCTCTCGGTCTCTGTACCGTCTCTCCCGGCCTCTGTACCGTCTCTCTCGGTCTCTGTGCCGTCTCTCTCGGTCTCTGTGCCGTCTCTCTCGGTCTCTGTACCGTCTCTCTCGGTCTCTGTACCGTCTCTCTCGGTCTCTGTGCCGTCTCTCTCGGTCTCTGTACCGTCTCTCTCGGTCTCTGTACCGTCTCTCTCGGTCTCTGTCCCGTCTCTCTCGGTCTCTGTACCGTCTCTCCCGGCCTCTGTACCGTCTCTATCGGTCTCTGTACCGTCTCTCTCGGTCTCTGTCCCGTCTCTCTCGGTCTTTGTGCCGTCTCTCCCGGCCTCTGTACCGTCTCTATCGGTCTCTGTACCGTCTCTCTCGGTCTCTGTGCCGTCTCTCCCGGCCTCTGTACCGTCTCTATCGGTCTGTGTACCGTCTCTCTCGGTCTCTGTCCCGTCTCTCTCGGTCTCTGTACCGTCTCTCCCCGGCCTCTTTACCGTCTCTCCCGGCCTCTGTACCGTCTCTCTCGGTCTCTGTACCGTCTCTCCCGGCCTCTTTACCGTCTCTCCCGGCCTCTGTACCGTCTCTCTCGGTCTCTGTACCGTCTCCCCCGGCCTCTTTACCGTCTCTCCCGGTCTCTGTACCGTCTCTCCCGGTCTCTGTACCGTCTCCCCCGGCCTCTTTACCGTCTCTCCCGGTCTCTGTACCGTCTCTCTCGGTCTCTGTACCGTCTGTTTCGGTCTCTGTACCGTCTCTCCCCGGTCTCTGTACCGTCTCTCTCAGTCTCTGTACCGTCTCTCTCGGTCTCTGTACCGTCTCTCCCCGGTCTCTGTACCGTCTCTCTCGGTCTCTGTGCCGTCTCTCTCGGTCTCTGTACCGTCTCTCTCGGTCTCTGTACCGTCTCTCCCCGGTCTCTGTACCGTCTCTCTCGGTCTCTGTGCCGTCTCTCTCAGTCTCTGTACCGTCTCTCTCGGTCTCTGTCCCGTCTCTCTCGGTCTCTGTCCCGTCTCTCTCGGTCTCTGTGCCGTCTCTCTCGGTCTCTGTCCCGTCTCCCCCGGCCTCTGTACCGTCTCTCTCGGTCTCTGTGCCGTCTCTCCCGGTCTCTGTTCCGTCTCTCTCGGTCTCTGTACCGTCTCTCCCGGCCTCTGTACCGTCTCTCTCAGTCTCTGTACCGTCTCCCCCGGCCTCTTTACCGTCTCTCCCGGTCTCTGTACCGTCTCTCTCGGTCTCTGTACCGTCTCTCTCGGTCTCTGTACCGTCTCTCCCCGGTCTCTGTACCGTCTCTCTCGGTCTCTGTGCCGTCTCTCTCGGTCTCTGTACCGTCTCTCTCGGTCTCTGTACCGTCTCTCCCCGGTCTCTGTACCGTCTCTCTCGGTCTCTGTGCCGTCTCTCTCAGTCTCTGTACCGTCTCTCTCAGTCTCTGTCCCGTCTCTCTCGGTCTCTGTGCCGTCTCTCTCGGTCTCTGTCCCGTCTCTCTCGGTCTCTGTGCCGTCTCTCTCGGTCTCTGTCCCGTCTCTCCCGGTCTCTTTACCGTCTCTCTCGGTCTCTGTGCCGTCTCTCCCGGCCTCTGTACCGTCTCTCTCCGTCTCTGTACTGTCTCCCCCGGCCTCTTTACCGTCTCTCCCGGTCTCTGTACCGTCTCTCCCGGTCGCTGTACCGTCTCTCTCGGTCTCTGTACCGTCTCTCCCGGTCTCTGTGCCGTCTCTCCCGGTCTCTGTGCCGTCTCTCTCGGTCTCTGTACCGTCTATATCGGTCTCTGTACCGTCTCTCCCGGTCTCTGTGCCGTCTCTCTCGGTCTCTGTACCGTCTATATCGGTCTCTGTACCGTCTCTCTCAGTCTCTGTACCGTCTCTCTCGGTCTCTGTACCGTCTCTCCCCGGTCTCTGTACCGTCTCTCTCGGTCTCTGTGCCGTCTCTCTCGGTCTCTGTACCGTCTCTCTCGGTCTCTGTACCGTCTCTCTCGGTCTCTGTCCCGTCTCTCTCGGTCTCTGTGCCGTCTCTCTCGGTCTGTGTCCCGTCTCTCTCGGTCTCTGTCCCGTCTCTCTCGGTCTCTGTGCCGTCTCTCTCGGTCTCTGTCCCGTCTCTCCCGGCCTCTGTACCGTCTCTCCCGGCCTCTGTACCGTCTCTCTCAGTCTCTGTACCGTCTCCCCCGGCCTCTTTACCGTCTCTCCCGGTCTCTGTACCGTCTCTCTCGGTCTCTGTACCGTCTCTCTCGGTCTCTGTACCGTCTCTCCCCGGTCTCTGTACCGTCTCTCTCGGTCTCTGTGCCGTCTCTCTCGGTCTCTGTACCGTCTCTCTCGGTCTCTGTACCGTCTCTCCCCGGTCTCTGTATCGTCTCTCTCGGTCTCTGTGCCGTCTCTCTCAGTCTCTGTACCGTCTCTCTCGGTCTCTGTTCCGTCTCTCTCGGTCTCTGTGCCGTCTCTCTCGGTCTCTGTACCGTCTCTCTCGGTCTCTGTCCCGTCTCTCTCGGTCTCTGTGCCGTCTATCTCGGTCTCTGTCCCGTCTCCCCCGGCCTCTGTACCGTCTCTCTCGGTCTCTGTGCCGTCTCTCTCGGTCTCTGTCCCGTCTCCCCCGGCCTCTGTACCGTCTCTCTCGGTCTCTGTGCCGTCTCTCTCGGTCTCTGTGCCGTCTCTCTCGGTCTCTGTGCCGTCTCACCCGGTCTCTGTGCCGTCTCTCCCGGCCTCTGTCCCGTCTCTCTCAGTCTCTGTACCGTTTCTCTTGGCCTCTGTCCCGTCTCTCCAGTCTCTGTACCGTCTCTCTCGGTCTCTGTCCCGTCTCTCTCGGTCTCTGTGCCGTCTCCCCCGGTCTCTGTGCCGTTTCTCTCAATCTCTGTGCCGTCTCCCCCGGTCTCTGTGCCGTCTCTCTCAGTATCTGTGCCGTCCCTCTCAGTCTCTGTGCCGTCTCTCTCGGTCTCTGTGCCGTCTCTCTCAGTCTCTTTACCGTCTCTATCGGTCTCTGTACCGTCTCTCTCGGTCTCTGTACCATCTCTCTCAGTCTCTGTGCCGTCTCTCTCGGTCTCTGTGCCGTCTCTCTCAGTCTCTGTGCCGTCTCTCTCAGTCTCTGTGCCGTCTCTCTCGGTCTCTGTGCCGTCTCTCTCAGTCTCTGTGCCGTCTCTCTCGGTCTCTGTGCCGTCTCTCTCAGTCTCTGTACCGTCTCTCTCGGTCTCTGTACCGTCTCTCCCCGGTCTCTGTACCGTCTCTCTCGGTCTCTGTGCCGTCTCTCTCGGTCTCTGTGCCGTCTCTCCCCGTCTCTGTCCCGTCTCTCCCGGCCGTTGTGCCGTCTCTCTAGGTCTCTGTACCGTCTCTCTCGGTCTCTGTCCCGTCTCTCTCGGTCTCTGTCCCGTCTCTCTCGGTCTCTGTGCCGTCTCTCTCGGTCTCTGTACCGTCTCTCTCGGTCTCTGTCTCGTCTCTCTCGGTCTCTGTGCCGTTTCTCTCGGTCTCTGTACCGTCTCTCTCGGTCTCTATCCCGTCTCTCCCGGCCGTTGTGCCGTCTCTCCCCTTCTCTGTACCGTCTCTCTCGGTCTCTGTACTGTCTCTCCCGGCCGTTGTGCCGTCTCTCCCCGTCTCTGTACCGTCTCTCTCGGTCTCTGTACTGTCTCTCCCGGCCGTTGTGCCGTCTCTCCCCGTCTCTGTGCCTTCTCTCCCGGCCGCTGTACCGTCTCTCTCGGTCTCTGTACCGTCTCTCTCGGTCTCTGTCCCGTCTCTCTCGGTCTCTGTACCGTCTCTCTCGGTCTGTGTGCCGTCTCTCTCGGTCTCTGTACCGTCTCTCCCGGCCGTTGTGCCGTCTCTCTCGGTCTCTGTGCCGTCTCTCTCGGTCTCTGTCCCGTCTCTCCCGGCCGTTGTGCTGTCTCTCCCCGTCTCTGTGCCTTCTCTCCCGGCCGCTGTACCGTCTCTCTCGGTCTCTGTACCGTCTCTCTCGGTCTCTGTACCGTCTCTCTTGGTCTCCGTGCCGTCTCTATCGGTCTCTGTCCCGTCTCTCCCGGCCGTTGTGCCGTCTCTCCCCGTCTCTGTGCCTTCTCTCCCGGCCGCTGTACCGTCTCTCTCGGTCTCTGTACCGTCTCTCTCAGTTTCTGTACCGTCTCTCTCGGTCTCTGTGCCGTCTCTCTCGGTCTCTGTGCCGTCTCTCTCGGTCTCTGTCCCGTCTCTCTCGGTCTCTGTACGTCTCTCTCGGTCTCTATACCGTCTCTCTCGGTCTTTGTGCCGTCTCTCCCGGTCTCTGTGCCGTCTCTCCCGGCTACTGCGCCGTTTCTCGCCGCGGTGCGGCGTGCAGTGACGCAGCTAACGGCGCCGACCGACACCTTGTGTGGTCGGGTCGCGCCCGTCGCCGCCGGCGCCGCCCCACGTCTTAATAGCTAGCCTGGCCCCGCGCGGCGCGGCCCTCCAGCGGGTTATTACCTGTGCTGTTAATGAGCTGTTATTATCGTGTGTCCCGTCTCGGCGCGGCGCCGGACGTGCACAGGACGGGTCACGCGCGTGTGCGACCGGCTCAGGTCGGAAGAGACAGCGGCCGGAACAGGCGGGATGGAGAGACCGGGTCAGGGGGGTACGTGACGGGAACAGGTCGGAGGGAGAGACGGGGTCGGGGGGAGAGACGGGGTCGGAGGGTACGTGACGGGAACAGGTCGGAGAGAGAGACGGGGTCGGGGGGAGATACGGGGTCGGGGGTACGTGACGGGAACAGGCCGGAGGGAGAGACGGGGTCGGAGGGGGAGACGGGGTTGGGGGAGAGACGGGGTCGGGGGGTACGTGACGGGAACAGGCCGGAGGGAGAGACGGGGTCGGAGAGAGACGGGATCGGGAGGTACGTGACGGGAACAGGCCGGAGGGAGAGACGGGGTCGGGGGGAGAGACAAGGTCGGGGGGGGGGGGGGGTACGTGACTGGAACAGGCCGGAGGGAGATACGGGGTCGGGGGGAGAGACGGGGTTGGGGGAGAGACGGGGTCGGGGGGTACGTGACGGGAACAGGTTGGAGGGAGAGACGGGGTTGGGGGGAGATACGGGGTCGGGGGAGAGACGGGGTCGGTGGTACTTGACTAGAACAGGCCGGAGGGGGAGACGGGGTCGGGGGAGAGACGGGGTCGGGGGTACGTGACGGGAACAGGCCGGAGGGGGAGACGGGGTCGGGGGAGAGACGGGGTCGGGGGTACGTGACGGGAACAGGCCGGAGGGAGAGACGGGGTCGGGGGAGAGACGGGGTCGGTGGTACTTGACTGGAACAGGCCGGAGGGGGAGACGGGGTCGGGGGAGAGACGGGGTCGGGGGGTACGTGACTGGAACAGGCCGGAGGGAGATACGGGATCGGGGGGAGAGACGGGGTTGGGGGAGAGACGGGGTCGGGGGGTACGTGACGGGAACAGGTTGGAGGGAGAGACGGGGTTGGGGGGAGATACGGGGTCGGGGGGAGAGACGGGGTCGGTGGTACTTGACTGGAACAGGCCGGAGGGGGAGACGGGATCGGGGGAGAGACGGGGTCGGGGGGAGAGACGGGGTCGGGGGAGAGACGGGGTCGGGGGGTACGTGACGGGAACAGGCCGGAGGGAGATACGGGGTCGGGGGAGAGACGGGGTCGGGGGAGAGACGGGGTCGGGGGGTACGTGACGGGAACAGGCCGGAGGGAGATACGGGGTCGGGGGGAGAGACGGGATCGGGGGAGAGACGGGGTCGGGGGGTACGTGACGGGAACAGGCCGGAGGGAGATACGGGGTCGGGGGGAGAGACGGGGTTGGGGGAGAGACGGGGTCGGGGGGTACGTGACTGGAACAGGCCGGAGGGAGATACGGGGTCGGGGGGAGAGACGGGGTCGGGGGTACGTGACGGGAACAGGCCGGAGGGAGATACGAGGTCGGGGGGAGAGACGGGGTCGGGGGTACGTGACGGGAACAGGCCGGAGGGAGAGACGGGGTCGGGGGGAGAGACGGGGTCGGGGGTACGTGACTGGAACAGGCCGGAGGGAGATACGGGGTCAGGGGAGAGACGGGGTCGGGGGTACGTGACAGGAACAGGCCGGAGGGAGAGATTGGGTCGGGGGGAGAGACGGGGTTGGGGGGAGAGACGGGGTCGGGGGGTACGTGTCTGGAACAGGCCGGAGGGAGATACGGGGTCGGGGGGAGAGACGGGGTTGGGGGGAGAGACGGGGTCGGGGGGTACTTGACTGGAACAGGCCGGAGGGAGATACGGGGTCGGGGGGAGAGACGGGGTCGGGGGTACGTGACGGGAACAGGCCGGAGGGAGAGACGGGGTCGGGGGGAGAGACGGGGTCGGGGGTACGTGACTGGAACAGGCCGGAGGGAGATACGGGGTCAGGGGAGAGACGGGGTCGGGGGGTACGTGACGGGAACAGGCCGGAGGGAGAGACGGGGTCAGGGGAGATACGGGGTCGGGGGGTACGTGACGGGAACAGGTCGAAGGGAGATACGGGGTCAGGGGAGAGACGGGGTCGGGGGTACGTGACGAAAACAGGCCGGAGGGAGAGACGGGGTCGGAGGGAGATACGGGGCCGGGAGGAGAGACGGGGTCGGGGGTACGTGACGGGAACAGGCCGGAGGGAGAGACGGGGCCGGGGGAGAGACGGGGTTGGGGAGAGACGGGGTCGGGGGGAGAGACGGGGTCGGGGGGTACGTGACTGGAACAGGGCGGAGGGAGAAACGGGGTCGGAGGGAGAGACGGGGCCGGGAGGAGAGACGGGGTCGGGGGAGAGACGGGGTCGGGGGGTGCGTGACTGGAACAGGCCGGAGGGAGATACGGGGTCGGGGGGAGAGACGGGGTCGGGGGGTGCGTGACGGGAACAGGCCGGAGGGAGATACGGGGTCGGGGGGAGAGACGGGGTCGGGGGGTACGTGACGGGAACAGGTCGGAGGGACAGACGGGGTTGGGGGTACGTGACTGGAACAGGCCGGAGGGAGAGCGGGGTCGGAGAGAGAGACAGGGCCGGAGGGAGAGACGGAAACAGGCCGGGGGAGAGACGGGGTCGGGGGGAGACGGGGTCGGGGGAGATACGGGGTCAGGGGAGAGACGGGGTCGGGGGGGGGGGGGGGGGGTACGTGACGGGAACAGGCCGGAGGGAGAGATTGGGTCGGGGGAGAGACGGGGTCGGGGGTACGTGACGGGAACAGGCCGGAGGGGGAGACGGGGTCGGGGGAGAGACGGGGTCGGGGGAGAGACGGGGTCGGGGGGTACGTGACTGGAACAGGCCGGAGGGAGATACGGGGTCGGGGGGAGAGACGGGGTCGGGGGGAGAGACGGGGTCGGGGGTACGTGACGGGAAAGGCCGGAGGGGGAGACGGGGTCGGGGGAGAGACGGGGTCGGGGGAGAGACGGGGTCGGGGGAGAGACGGGGTCGGGGGTACGTGACTGGAACAGGCCGGAGGGAGATACGGGGTCGGGGGGAGAGACGGGGTTGGGGGGAGAGACGGGGTCGGGGGGAGAGACGGGGTCGGGGGGAGAGACGGGGTCGGAGGGAGAGACGGGGTCGGGGGAGAGACGGGGTCGGGGGGAGAGACGGGGTCGGGGAGAGACGGGGTCGGAGGGAGAGACGGGGTCGGGGGAGAGACGGGGTCGGGGGGAGGTACGCGACGGAATAGGCCGGAGGTAGAGACGGGGTCGGGGGAGAGACGGGGTCGGGGGAGAGACGGGGTCGGGGGGTACGTGACGGGAACAGGCCGGAAGGAGAGACGGGGTCGGAGGGAGAGACGGGGTCGGGGATACGTGACGGGAACAGGCCGGAGGGGGAGACGGGGTCGGGGGAGAGACGGGGTCGGGGGGTACGTGACGGGAACAGGCCGGAAGGAGAGACGGGGTCGGAGGGAGAGACGGGGTCGGGGATACGTGACGGGAACAGGCCGGAGGGGGAGACGGGGTCGGGGGAGAGACGGGGTCGGGGGGTACGTGACGGGAACAGGCCGGAGGGAGAGACGGGGTCGGAGGGAGAGACGGGGTCGGGGGTACGTGACGGGAACAGGCCGGAGGGAGATATGGGGTCAGGGGGTGCGTGATATGTCCAGGTCGCGGAAACACGGGGTCGCGACCTATGTGACGGGTCCAGGATGGAGAGTCACGTGGTCGAGGGGTACGTGACGGTTCCAGGTCAGGGGAACAAGAGCAAGGATATATCGGATGGTACGTGGCGTTGGTGTCGCCTCCACCAGGAATAGCGGTGGTGATACGGAAATATCAACAGATGAACTTTAAATGCCTCATTGCAAATTACAGGTTTGCTTGTGGCTTGGTTGCGAAAGGGGTGCAAGAAACAACGGATTAAAGGATGACTCAGTGTGTGTCTAATGCAAAGCTTACCCATCATTGGCCCTTCGCTGTATGACGAGAGACGACGCGGTATCTCCGGAGTGTCCTTGCTTCCTTAGCTGCTTAGTTTCACTCGAGACTGTTTCAATATCAACAAGTTGTCACGATTGGTTTTCTCGCCTCCCCAGATACCGTACTTACATCATCGGTTCGTCTTAATACCAGATATGTGGCAATCAATGCCGATGTATTTAGAATCACTCACCCTTTCGCGGCAAAACCACATCGTCCTAAGCTTTGACAGGCTCTGCCAAGATCGCTCACCACGCGACACGAAGGTACATATCAGTGGCTTTCACTTTAAACCCGGAGTCTGTGAGACTCTCGACAGTATACGTCACTTGTGAGTCTCTCGCGATTTCGTGATTGGTTGATAACGCACTCGCTGTCGGTGCCACTAACATCTTGCCCAAATAACTAATTACGGCCCAAAACGGTGTTTCCTGTACTAAATCTCTTCGCGCCGTGGGAAGCCGAAAACAATGTTCTTTTTTTGCAGGGAAAAGTTGGACGTGTATCTTTAGTACGGGAAGTTATCGATCAAAGAGGATCGCTTGATTAGCATTGCCACCGGATACACTTATTAGACAGAGAACACTGAAAACAAGCATATGATCGTAACCTGGTTGTTGACTAAGGTTAAACTTGAGTTTCATCGACAAAGCGAAAGCCAAAGAAGCAGTGCTATCTGAAACCTGCAATCCTCGGTGCCCTTTGATAGATAAATTCCACATCTGTATCGTTTTCGTAGCATGAATCCAAAAATCTCCGTAATCTCGTGCAGCTAACTTTCATTGCTTGTTTTCATCTCCGGGCTGGAGCTGTCGTCCTCGTCTGGTCTGTCGACTGGCAAGGCCGCGGTCGGCCCGCCCGAGCCGCCGTCTTTTTGCCCGGCCTCTAAAAAACGCTCCGATCACAGGGCACAGCCGGAATTAACGGCTAGAGCTTAGTGATTAGATCTGGTGCTGTCTGTTTTTGCAGGGCCCGAGATCAGGCAGGACAGCACGGCGACCGGCCGCCGACGCTAGCCAGGTGCGGGAGACAGGCAGCAATTAAAACCGAGATTCGACCGAGTTGTTACGCCATGACGAGCGTCAGAGTGTTTTTTTCTTCACTGGAAAGCGCGGTGGTCGGGAGGATCTATGGAGGACATCGTGGCGACGCCCCACCCACATTACGACTGAATTCAGACAAAAAAGTAACAATTGTCCGGATTTTAAAGTAAATCTAAACTACTTTAATAAAGGAACATTTGTGTTTAATCAGTTGTTAATGCACGTTGAAACAACAACTTGTAAGTTTTTTAAATGGTGCATTTCCGATTTAATTTGAACTTTTTTGGGTTTGTCAGAAAACCAACTTTTTGCCAGTCTGGATCTGCCATTGTCGATGCTGACTGGTGACTGAGGGCTTTCTCGTGCCTCTGCATCTGAGAGAAACTTCTAAAGTGTCGCCAGTCGCCACTTCCGAGCGCTGTAGCTGGCGTGTGAGCCTCAGGTAACAACCACACAATGTTGGTGCTTCGGTCTCCGAAACCTGACCTTTCACCGCGACAAATAACCAGACCATGTCCGAGCGACCGAGTTCCCCGACCGACAGGGCAATCAGTGGACATGACATGTCCATCAAAACAAACGGAAGCCAGCTCAGCGTAACCGATCGGTTCAACCAAGGCCCCGTGTTCACACGGCGGCGGCGGCGGCAAAAAGACGAGGAAAAACTGCCGGCTGCTGCAGTCATCAGTGCCAGAAGCCACGGCCTGCTCTCTCCTATAATCGATAAATACTGCTTCTGTACAGAGAGGGACCCCGGCGCGCTTCCCGTAGTAATTGATAATGTCGAGCACGGTTGTGAGTGTCCCTGAGGAGATATCTCCTGTCACAAAGATGAAATGGCCTAGCTTTTGATCGGAGATACCCATATAAGTTACTGCAAGCTGACTGTTCGAAACGGATCGATAAACATGACTGTTTATGGATATTGTGCAACAGCTGTGCAAGCCTCCGCACGCTACACCAGCATCGTTATGTTATTGCCTCCGTCGACTTTTTACAGTCAATAGAAATTAACATTGCCAACCAGTGACAGACTGAACTCAGCCCCAAGACGGCAGGCATCAACTCACATAAGCTAACTAATTCCAAGCCATTTTCCACGTTGCCATTTTGCACGTATTTTTTGCCACTGAAAACGCAAGCAGCAGCGGCGGACTAGATCCATTTCACAGATTTGGTGCACGCTTCCGGCTCGCTAACTGGCTATCCAGTCCATCTGTGAACGCTGTGTGACCCACTCTGGTCATTAGCGAGGGGTGCTCCACGGCACCTCTCACGCAGCGGCGGCGGACGGCCGTAGGTCGGACTGGTCCGGGGACAGAGCCGGGTCCGGGAAGCCGCACGGGCGAGGGGCTGAGCGGACCTGGCTCGTGATCTAGATCGTGGCACTGAGGGTGACGGGGATACGTGGCGCGACGCGGGACAGCGCGAACGGGGACAGAGGAGGAAGGGGAGAAAGTCAGGGTGACACCTGTGCCCCTTTTCAGAGCGCTGAGCGTCGCTTGAGCTGTTGTTGAGTCGTTAGTGCGTAACAAATTGTCAATGGAATGGGGGAATGCGAGAGAACCAGTGCGAAGTTGAAGTGGTATGAGTTTACTTCCGTGAGTGATGTAAACAATCATCGTGAGACACAAGTGGAATGTAGAGTATTTATATTTCTAGCACCCACAGGTGGTATCGTAATTCTATTTTTATTATTTTCAAAAACAGCCTTGGGTGTTGAACTAAATCAGAACGAATGGTGGGTAAATTCCCCGATAATATCTGAAGTTTTACATTCCTATTTTATTGTCGCATGCTTCGCCTATTTCGACAGAACCAGCTCCCCCGGCAAACTGTCGTGACATGCTTACGTGCGACCTTGCGAAGCTACGTAAATCTGGTATCACACAATGCAAACATCAATTGAACATGCCATTTTCTCTGATCCACGTGGTCACGAATGCACATGCCTGCACACCTGACTTCTTTGGTAAAACACTGCTGCACTAGCTCCAGTCATGCTACAATAGCTTCAATCTTCCCTGTCTGTGTTGGGACAAGCCGATTGCATCAGATCCTGTCCCCTGACCCCGGGCACGTGCCCCGCCGGGCCAAGGTCAACATGCAAGGTCATCTGGCAGCCAACGTCTGGGCGGAATTTATGGCTGTGTTTGGCGAAATCCTGCTTGTTTGCCGCCTTCTATTCACACCGTGTGAGATGCGACACTGCCGGTGCCGGCGCCTTTTTCGCCTGGTGATGGATCGACCCATCCGTCTTTCGAACACAAGTGGGCAGAAACGAGGAAGCGAATAATGTCTCGAGTGCAGCCGCTTCCTCGCCGGCGTTGGTCTTTATTTATGGACGGCGTGTAAGCGAGCAGGGTTAATTTCCTGCCGCAGAAAGGCAGAACGTGACTGGCGCTCAGTCGGCGACAACAAGCCAGTCATCGGTCATACTTTCGTCTCGGTTTTCTCTGTCCGTTTCGGGTGGCACGTTGCGGGCAGCCGTTGAAGCATTCTTTCTGCGAGGGGCGAGCAGGAGGGACAGATTCACGGCTAGGTTTTTGAGCTACCAGGGTGAAATTTGTGGCAATTTGATTAGAAAGATTAAGTAGTGGAACTTAACCCTCGTCCTACGGGAGCTTTTTTCACCTTCGCCCTACGGGGGGATCATAAAAGACCCCCCTGTTAACTTCCAAACCAAGCAACATAGAGCAACGCAATAAGAACCAACATGTTGCTTGTCATGTTTGGAATCTAACAGTATGCAGTTTGTAGGTTTCGGGTTAACGCGTGACCTTCCAGGTCAAGTAAATGACCTCGATCGACCACGTCCAGAACAGCGATTTTGCTCTGTCAGAAGACCTAAAAATGAGAAATTGATAAATGTGAATAAAAAGGCATGTTCCTAGACCAGTTTTGCCTTATAGATACAGAAAAGGTATTTATTCGTATCTGGCCAAAAAAAAGTCCAAAAAAGTTATAAAAAATTACGTCATGAATTTCTTACACTTAGGGAGCCATCACTCAGTCAAAAATAGAGATTTTTCTTTGAAATTTGGTTTAAGTATTGTCCATACTCAGTTCTCTCACATATATTCGTTTTTTTAACATCTTTGAAAATTTTGATTTTGTGGTGAATTTTCCCCCAAAAAATCAGTTTTTGTTCATTTTGGGGGTCAAAAACCCAAAAATTTCGAAAATCCGAGATTGCTATTTTAAAGAAAATATCATTGTATATGCACCCTGCTTTAATGCGCTTGCAATTTGCTTCAAACCTCTGGTTTCTACGATTTGTCAAACTTTTTCGTTTTTCCACCAACATGACGTCATCGAAACATCATTATTTCCAAATTTATCAAAAAAAATAATGCAATTTTTACAGCTTACGTATAATTGTTGTATACTTAGCTAGTCAAAATTTCAGAAAGATGCGCCGCATGTCTCAAAAGCTATGCAAGAAAAACCTCAGGGGGGTCGTTTTAGGAGAGGTTTTATGTAGGGCGAGGGTTAATGCAATTAGTCTGTGAAATGTATTCCGGTCACACTATTTCTCAAAGGTTTTATGCTTCTAACACAGAAGCACAGTGGCACTTAAGGCTTCCGTTTTCTATTGCGTCACTGTTGGGTAAGTCGCCTTCTGACACGAACTTCCACCTCTTCCCTCCTCGTCACACACGCACAACGCCTCACAAATGCCGCACTAGCGGTCTCCTCTCATTACGAGTCTGTTATCACCTCCTCTGTCGCTTGTCAGGGCGAATTATCAGCTTTCTTCACGTCACTGCTTCCCATGCCTTCCGTTGTAGAGCAGCCCTGTCCTCCCTCGACCCTCCGTCCCACCGTTGCCCGCTGCCGGCCGCCCGGGCCCGCCACCCGCCGCCCGCCGCCCGCCGCCCGCCGCCCGGGCGCCCGGGCGCCCGTCGCCCGTCGCCACGCAGCGTTTCACTGCAGTAAATCGTAAATGGGAATAATTGTAGAGAAACGGTGCCACCTGCAACCCCGGATCATCCTAATTTCCTGGCTCGGCGGGCATGGTGACTGTGCAGCGGGGGCGGGATGGGAAGCGGAGCGTCAGCTGTCAGGAGGGGGGATTAGAGGTGAGACCGTGCCACTGCACTGCTCACCAACGGAGGGTGGTGTAGATGGTGTAGATGGTGGTGATACACTGATGGTGCCCGCTGCCACTGGACTGCTCACCAACGGAGGGTGGTGTAGATGGCGTAGATGGTGGTGATACACTGATGGTGCCCGCTGCCACTGCACTGCTCACCAATGGAGGGTGGTGTAGATGGTGTAGATGGTGGTGATACACTGATGGTGCCCGCTGCCACTGGACTGCTCACCAACGGAGGGTGGTGTAGATGGTGTAGATGGTGGTGATACACTGATGGTGCCCGCTGCCACTGCACTGCTCACCAACGGAGGGTGGTGTAGATGGTGTAGATGGTGGTGATACACTGATGGTGCCCGCTGCCACTGCACTGCTCACCAACGGAGGGTGGTGTAGATGGTGTAGATGGTGGTGATACACTGATGGTGCCCGCTGCCACTGCACTGCTCACCAACGGAGGGTGGTGTAGATGGTGTAGATGGTGGTGATACACTGATGGTGCCCGCTGCCACTGCACTGCTCACCAACGGAGGGTGGTGTAGATGGTGTAGATGGTGGTGATACACTGATGGTGCCCGCTGCCACTGCACTGCTCACCAACGGAGGGTGCAGGGGCGGAACTTTATATCTCTTTGGGAGGGCCCGAGCCCCCCCCCCCCCAATGCTGAGCTGAGCCCCCCCCCCCCCCCCATTGGTGCTCCGGACCCCCCCCCCAATGTTTTCCAAAATTTGTGCCCCTCTAAAATTTCAAGGACTACCCGTACAGATTGTTCTGTTTTGAATTTTGCGTATTTCATCATATCAAGATGTTATTCCATCTTAGGAGTATTCCATCTTAGAAGTATTCGATTTACGAGCATTGTGACTCCATCTGCGACTGCTTTTAGATTATGATATAATGGCTAAGTTGGTAGCATGGATTCTCTTCTGCTAACAAGTCCGTAGATACAAGGATCAAGCGTTCAGATTAGCGAATAACGGAGGGGAGCATGACGAATTAGCGATCGGAGTGCTCTATTTAAATGGTGTTCAATGGAATTGGTTGTACATTTATTGTTTGCCTGGAATAAGGCTGATAGTTAATGCAGCCTTTTTGGCTCCCTGGTATTGCAATATCCCAAATATCCTACATCGGTGCTAAAATAATAGTTTGATACGGAGGATCATCGAGGGGATCGAGCCATCAAAGGGCATCGGGTCATCGTGGCCAGGGGTCCATGTCTCTTCCAGAAGGTTAACCGAGGTCGGCCTGAGGAGTCCTTGGTTGACCTGACGATCCCTCGGTCAGACTGAGCGAGCCTCGTTGGGCCTGGAGGGGAACTCGGTCGACCTGAGTGGGCGCTCCGTCGACTTGAGGGAGTCCTTCGTCCACCTGAGGAGGTTCCAGTCGGCCTAAGGAGCCATTGTTTGGCCTGCGGGTTCCCCTGCCGGCCTGATGGGGCTCAATCGGCCTGATCGGCCTGAGGGGCCCTCAGTCGACTAGGGGGGGGGGGGGCATCGGTCGGCTTGAGGGAACCTCGGCCGGCTTGAGGGGCCCTTGGTTGGCCTGAGGGGCTCCAGTCGGCCTGGCGAGCTCTTCTTCGGCCTGAGGGGGCCTCTGTCGGCCTGGAGGGGTCCTCGGTCGGCCTGGATGAGAGCTCGGTTGGCCTAAGGGGCCCTCGGTCGACTTTAGGGGCCCTCGATCGGCTTGAGGGAATCTCGGCCGGCTTGAGGGGGCCCCTGGTCGGCCTGAGAAGTTTTTGTTCGGCCTGAGGTGCTCTTTGTCGGCCTGAGGGACCATTTGTCGGCTTGAGGGACCTCAGTCGGCCTGAGTGGCCCTCGGTATGCCTGAGGGGATCTCGGTCGGCGTGAGGGGCCCTGAGTGGGTCTGAGGGACCCTCGGTTGGTCTGAGTGGCTCTCGCTTGGCCTGAGTGGCCCTCGGTATGCCTGAGGGGACCTCGGTCGGCGTGAGGGGCCCTGAGTGGGCCTGAGGGACCCTCGCTTGGCCTGAGGGGCCCTCGGCCAGCTTGAGGTGCCCCAGTTGACCTGAGGAACCCTCGGTCGGCCTGAGTGGCTCTCGTTCGGTCTGAGGGGACCTCAGTCAGCTTGAAGGGTCTTTTTCGGTCTGAGGGGTCCTTGGTCGTCCTGAGGGGCTGTCAGGCGGCCTGAAGGGGCCATCGGTCTGCCTGAGGGGGTCCTCTGACGGCCTTAAGGGGCTCTCGGTCGGCTTGAAGGGCCCTCGGTCGGCTTGGTGGACTTGAGAAGGCCCTTTTTCGGCCTAAGGTGCCTTCGGTCAGTTTGAGGTGCTTTTTCGGCCTGAGGGGACTTCGTTCAGCTTGAGGAGCCTTCGGCTGGCCTGAGGGGCCATTAGTCGGCCTGAGTGGCCATCGGTCGGCCTATAGGGTCTCTAGTGTGCCTGTGGGGCTCTTCTGTCGGCCTTATGGGCTCTCGGTCGACTTGAGGGACCCTTGGTCGGCCTGAAGGAGAACTCAGTCGGCCTGAGGGGGCCATCGGTCGGCTCAAGTGGCTCTTGCCAGGCCTGAGTGGGGCCCCAGGCTGGCCTTAGAGGTCCATTGTCTAGGCTGGAAAGAACCCAGCGGTCTGAGAGGGGTCCCAGTTGGTTTGAGACAGTATTTTCCAGGCCTTGAGCCTTAGGCTCCTAGTCGTTCTGAAATGACCTTTGTCAGGCCTGAGAGGGCCCTACGCCTGTCTGAGTCTGATAGGTCCGTTTGCCAGTCAGAAAGGACCCTCAATCGTCCCATGGGGGGGGGGGGGGGCGCTTTACGGCCTAAGAGAGCCCTAAGTCCCCAAGAGATTACCCTCCGCTTCTTTGAGAGGAGCATCGGTCGACCAGATATGACCACCATCTGATCTTAGAGGGCCTTACGCTTGTCTAAGAGGGCCATTGTCAGACTTAAGAGACCTGTGCAAATCTGAGAAAGCTCTCGGTCATTCTGGAGACCCCTTAATGACGGGCTGAGAGAGACATTGGTTGGTCAGAAGCAGTCTTGCAGACTCGGAGTCAGAATCTGAGTCTATCGGAGTCGGTAGTTTTTGCCGGAGTCGGAGTCAGTTAAATTTTGTCGACTCCGGCTGGTATGTGCAAATTATGTATGAGGAACGTATTTTCAAATGCGTTTTAATTAGCCACCGATGGCGATAATTTAACATTTTACGGCTTCGAAATTGTGTTGCTGTCCTTTAAACAAAAACGAATGATATGACCAGTCAGTGTTTACCTATCAATTTCAGTTAACTAGTAATTTGTCAATTTTATGGGCTGAAGGAGGGAAATTGGGAAAAAAATGTTTTTTTCCTGTATAAAACGGACAAAATGGTTCCAGAATTGTAATAATTGTAATAGTTTTATAATAAGTATATTATATCATTATTATACACTATATATACATATATATAGTATTGGACATCTAGTTTCAACTAGATATCGCATTCGGCCGTTGCCCCCCCCCCCCCAACCGATTTCATAAAGTTCCACCACTGGGAGGGTGGTGTAGATGGTGTAGATGGTGGTGATACACTGATAGTTCCCGCTGCCACTGCACTGCTCACCAACGGAGGGTGGTGTAGATGGTGCCTGGTGGTGATACTTGCAGGATGGCTGGCCAAGCAGAGGGGCTGGTGATGCTACTAGAGAGTTGTATAAGGAGTTGAGAGAGGAGGGTAGTTACTGTGACGTTTGAGAGGATGTAGTATTTGGAACGTCCGGCTACAGAAACTAAGCTAATTATTAGCGTCTGCGCAGTCGGCTCATGTGATTAGTCTGAGAGCGACGAGGGTTTCACAAGGGCCGACGAGGGCCGGCGAGGGGATTTAATCGTGCCCCACTTCTTTGCAGGCGCAAGGTGCAAAGGTGACCTGCAGCATTATGGAACAGAACAGTTCATGAATGCACCATTTCTGGGTAAACGGTAACGAAGAGGGAAGGGGAATTCTCCTCGCTACAAAAATAACGCATAACATTTTCGACGTATTAAGCAATCGACTGCTCATAAAAAGGATATTATTTGCGAGATTTTCTAGAATCGATTACTAAAATATTGATGGGGATTAAATGGATATTGTTAATTGTTAAGATATTTTATAGATGAAAAAATGTATCATAGTAGCCGTTTTCACGAAGAATTATTGTGCGAAACTTTTTAAAACATTTTAAAATGTTTTGAGAGGTGTTGACGATCCATTCCTTAACTGCACAACTTTTACATGCGATTTTTGGCTAGAAATGTCCCTCCGAATTTTGTAATATGTTGGTAAGAATATAATATGTTAACACAATTGCGGTTTGGTGATAATTATCAAGATAAGTCAATACTTAGGTCAGTTATGATCTCTGATAGGTCAGTTGTGTGATCTCCACCGATTGAAACATTTCAAAACTTCAGAATGATTCAGAAAGATTCTGTGGCGTGTGACGCTATTGGACGCAATAGACTAGCCCAATCCGGCCCAATCCGGCGGCGCGGCTGTGCGGCTTGGTCTTGTCCATGTGCGTGCAGCACGCGGGTCGGAAGCGGCGGCGAATCGATGCTGGCACATCACTGCGCATGCGCAGACCGACCTGTGATCCATGACGCTGCCAAATTTAGTAACTAGTATGACGGTATGCTAAAATGAACGAATGAACTCGAGACGCATATGTTCTTTAATCCGCGCACTACAGGGGCTTTGCGCCGAACACGAGCTGCAGGGGGGGGAGGGGTTGATTTCCGCCCCCTCCTCACCCTGAGATCTCGAAAACTACGCTACGTAGAGAGAAGCAGAAAACGGCATTTGATAGCTTGATACATGTTCTATCGAAAGTATTTCAGTATGATTTTAGGTCAGGTCAAAATTGAGGTTACCAGAGGTTATCAAAGGTCAAATTTTCAAGTTTTTCCTGTTCCAGGACATCGCTCCAAAAATTCCCATATATCTCAGAAACTATGCTAGTTAGGAACAAACGAAAAAGAAAATGCCAGCTAATTAAATTTGCAATCGATAGTGTCCTCAAATTTGATCTCAGGTCAACATTTGAGTCTCCAGAGGTCACAAAAGGAAACAAATAAGTTGTTTTGCTAAATCGTTTTTCGCTATTAATTTTTTATTGAATAAAGATAACGAAAAACTTTTTACGCCATTGTGTTTATCTTGTCAAGGCGCGTTTAATAATATACATAGTGACCTTGTTAAGTTAACTGAAAAATTTGACCTCAGGTCAAGGTCAAATGGTGACCCAAGTAGAACATGGTGCATATGGGAAGACGTGTCTCGACGAGAGAACACATTGATGTCTGTTTTACTTCTCTATCTTTATTATGTCGGGAGTTATTGACAACAAAAGTGATGGTGACATCGCATGACCTCAAATGACCCAATATGGATCACTGGACAAAACTTACACTTGGATCATCAAGAATATCCTATGATAACATGACCCAGAAGTAATTGGACTAATATCATGTATATCCTTGAAATAGGAAGCATTTGTATATTTCCCCATTTACTTATTAAGGGGAGGTTACGAAATTGACCTGACCTTAGGTCACCGAGATCAAAATTCCGAGATTAACGAATTGTAAGTACTTATGCCCTCATGACATCCTGTAAGTTTCAAACTGATCGGTGAAAAACTCTGGCTTTGGCACAACTGCAAACATTTTTGGAGGTGGGGTCACTTGACCTAGTCTGGTGACCTGACTTAAGATGACCCGAGGTGATTTTTTCTCTCAAAGTGTGCGCAATTTATGTCCTAACAGATGTGCTAAGACCAGGCGACGCTGCGCGCCAACGTTTTTTTTCTCGCTATCTTTGAAAAACCTGAGGGGGGGGGGGCGGAAATCACCCCCCCCCCCTGCAGTGCGCGGGTTAAAAACGGCAAATTTTGTATCATAAACTTGTTATGAGCTCAATAAATGTTTCTATAACTATTGAATAGTGATAATATCGCCTAAATCAGTTTTTTCTTGGAATGTATAACATACCCCGACTTGTATACCGCAACTTTTTACAACATTTCAGAAATGTTTCAGCATCTTTACAGCGCAACAATCCTTCGTGAACACGGCTAGTGTGTAACTGAGCGCGCCGGGCCGCCTCTCCGATACCGGTACACCACTGTTCGATAGTCCACGCTCGGATGACCGCTCGCCGCCGCCTGCCCATCAGCCGAGCGAACGGCGCTCTTACCGCTGGTGGCGGCCGTTCAGAGGCCCATTACAGTACTGACCAGATCAGTATCACAGCGTCAGTAAATAACTTCAAGGAGTAAAGTTAATGGATCTTGTTTTTCTGACTGTTGGCCTGGTGAACCTCGCGGAGATAAGAAGCACTGGAGCACATTAGTCCAGTCGAGGGAACATTTGCTCTACTATCGAGGACCATGGCAAACGATTTGTCTTCCGTACCGGTGAGCGTTAATGAAACTCAACTCTCCAACTCATTCGTGCGTGTATCACGCGTGAGGTCTTACAGTCAATGACTCCATCAGCGGTTTCACTTCGAAGTCGTTTTCCAACACATCGTTACACACTGACGGTTTTTATATCTGAGCACGGGACATAATCGGTCAACGGTGTTCTATGTTTGTTCCGGGGAGGTAGCTACGTATGTTCCGGGGAGGTAGCTAAGCGCACACGTGTGATAATAGCGATGTGAATGTCTCGTTCATGCGCTGGTGCTTTGTGTTACCGCCAGTGAAGGGCTGCCATATATTATGATGAAACAAGCTCTCGACAATTGTATTACGAGCTTCGCTATGAAGGCTAGTCTGTCATAATCAACGGGCAATGCGTTAATTCATTGCTATCTGCAAGAAACTCACCTTGGCACTCGTCCAGCATTGATGCCAGCGTGATTTACAGG
>JAXIVJ010007683.1:50000-59447 GCA_036785665.1 Chirona hameri
CTTCTGGGATTTGAGAGGCTTCTCTCTGGTTATAATGGAGTTGTGAGGGCATCCTTGCCAGGCGCCCCTCTGTACATTTCTTCGTCTGTATAATTTTATCTGCTGCTGACCGGAGTTCCCGTTGCCCGAACACGAAGCAGTATAGCTGCGTTGAAGCAAGAATCTAGCGACTGCACAGCACGGAAACGCGGAACTCTCGCCAGTATCGCCGCAGCAATGATCCCGTGCTGAAACAGTTTACAAGGAATTGTAGGCCGGCGGAGTGTTTTTCCTGACTTTTAAGTTTTCACTGTCTCTACTTTTAGCGTGGATGTGTGGTTTTAACTTTGGCATCCATCTTAACCTGACGCTGCTGGAATAAACCGTCTTGCATGGAAAGACACTGATATCGTGAATACAAAAAAGACGACGGGAACACGCTGAACCATATGTATTCGATTATATCTGAACCACCCAATCACACAGTAATGAGGGATGTCCAGTGCAGCAGCTATTATAGCAGCGACTGTGCTGTGTAGATCTGGGTAACAGCTGCCTAGATCATAATGAATGACTAGAATAATTACTCGAATCCGTAGGTTTTCTCTGTGATGACTCCCTCCTACACGTTGCCCGTCTCGCGAAAGAATTTCGCCACAGACTCGCGCTGTTGGTATGTTGGTGCATCCGGATCCCGCATGCGCCGGCTTTGTCTTCCAGTACTCCCAGACAGATTTTCTGAAAAAGTTTCTTTCTTGAAAAAATAGCAAAGTACCCCGTCTGTTTTAGGTGGCATGGTCAACTTGAACTGTGATGGTAAGCAACATCGTGTGTTTTTCCGGATGGCCGGAGGCCCAATTTACACTGTTGACCTGGGCGGCATGGACGTTGAAACGGATGAAACCACGTGAAGGCAAAACCAGTGAAAAGGTCAGGGCAGTCAGGCCTCATGGCCAACACCGCCAACAACAAGTGCTAAAATGAATTTGATTGTAAACAGAGCGTGATTATTGTCTTTCCATGCGCATCAAAATGCTCCAAACAGGAAACATTGACTGTACCGATGCCAGAAATGGTTCTTTTGGTGCTTTTTGGTCACCGGGAGGGACGGGAGATTACGGATGCCCGTAATTTCATAGTTTACAACTGGGTGGTCAAATTCTCGCCACTGGGTGATGGGCATTTTGCAGCACTGGGTGGAACCCACCCAGTTACTTACTTACGGGAGACCCTGCTTTGCCCCACTCTCCCCTAATGGATGGAAGCGCATATTCTAGTGCAAAATTAATGGTTGTGGGTTCCAATATATTTCAGTTTTTCGATTTTCTTTTAATGAAAACAAAGAAACAAGTTGATTTTGTATCCATAATTCTCTCTTTTTCTTTCTCTATGCGGACAATTAGTGTTTTAGTCCTCGCTAGCATGACCTACATCAAGTTGATTGCATGGTAGAACATGCATCATGGCCGTACCATGGCAATATATTTGGGAAACTTATTTAGGCCGGGGGCGGTTCGAGGCGTGTCTTTACGATCGGCGGAATGGCTGGGAAGCCCGCCTCTGCGTCTCGATCTCGGTGGGAGGCAGTCTCTCAGCGTCCACGTCCACAAGCATCCCTCAATTAGGCCCCCCTATCAGAGTTCATTAGTGCAGAAGGGCCGTTGTTCCTGTAAGTGTTACACCGAGCATTCCACAGAGCCCTCCACCGTTAGTATGCGCGTGTGTGTACCTAACACCGGCATCAGCAATAGTTTAAACCCTCGCCCTACGGGAGCTTCTTTCACCTTCGCCCTACGGGGGGCTGACAGACAAGTTAACAGGGGGGAGCCCTGTTAACCTTCTAAACCAAGCAACTTAGAGCAATGCGGTAAGAACCAGAATGTTTCCGGTCATGAGAGGAATCCAACAGTGTGCGATTTTTAGGTTTCAGGTCAACGGATGACCTTCCAGGTCACGTGAATGACCTCGGATTTACCACGTCCAGAACAGCGATTTTTGCTCTTCAGAAAACCTCAAAATTAGAAATTTATAAATGTAAATAAAAAGGCATGTTCCTAGACCAGTTTTGGCTCAGATTTTTTTAATTTTTGGATTTCTTTTGTTGTGTAAAGATTTTATTTTAATTTTTTGGTCGAAAAATTATGTTTATATATTTATTTTGTATTTCGAATCTTTATTGTTAAATTTTTTGGGGTTTTTTTATTTTTTTTTGTTTTTTTCTTACGTTTCTTTTATATTTGTGTTATTGTTTTTTTTATAGTTTTGTACATTTTTTATTTAGGATTTAGGAATGTTTATGTTTGGTTTTTAGATTATTTTTTTTGTTAGTTTTAAATTTTTTTTTTAGGTTGATTTAAATTTGGGTAAGTATTACTTTGGTATATTGTAGCATTGTTTATACATTATATGTTATTTTTTTTTTTTTTTTATTTTTTTTATTAGTATGTTTAGGATTATGTTTGTTTGCATTGTAGTTAAACTTTTAGTTACTTATGTTATTTTAGTTCTTGTACATAACAAAATACTCCCAATACAGACCAATAAATAATCAAAAATTAAATATATAAGAAAATGTAATAAAATACTCAATTTTTAAAACCAGTTTGTTTGTTAATTTTAGGGGTCAAAACTCCAAAATTTTGAAATCCGAGATGCCATTTTAAAGAGAATGCTATTTTGTATCTTTGGTGAATTGCGTTTGCAATGTCCTTTAAAACTCTGTGTTCTGCCATTTTTCAAATATTTATCGTTTTTCCACCGACATGACCTCATCAAAACATGATTATCTCCCAAACTACTTAACAATTTCAATTAAATTTTTACAGCATCCGTATAATTGTTGTCAACTCAGATACCAAAATTTCAGCAAAATGCGCCGCATGTGTAAAAAGTTATGCAAGAAAAACCTCAGGGGAGGGGGCCTGTTAGTGCGAGGGTTAGGGCGAGGGTAGGGCGAGGGTAAACATTGTGAGAGCGTTCATATGGCGTGTAAAGGGTGTTGCTTTTCGATATGGTAATATGTCTGACGGAACAATGCACTATGATTTGTTAATTGTTAAGTGTTTCATCGCGTTACCATGAGTGACACTACAGCCAAAAGGTCGCACATGAAGTTTAAACAGGATGGGAGCCCACATAACACCCCACCACCGCCAGTGAGCATCTACACAAAGTATGTCACAATGATGGACGCATCAGTTCAGCACAAGCACACACCCAGTCGCTGCATTTAATCGTGACTGAGTCTGCGTTCTGCATGATTAATTCATCATCAGCAAATGTGCGAATCGGCGCGCTCGTAAACCGCTTGGCTTAATGAAGGTGTGGGTTTTCACGTAATGGAAGATGATGTGGTGCACGAAGTCATTGTTTGCGAGAAGGCCTGCGAACCTATGACCTTTGTATCACATTTTAGAGGCGTCATGCATGATAAGAGTGTGGTTATATTTCGATGCTAGCAAATCAGCAATGTGATACTTGCGATTCTGATGTATGTTTCTTGTCTGATGCCAGACCTTATCTTATCTGCTCTTGCTTGTGCCATGCAGTGAACTACTATTTTAATTGATTGCTTAGTTCGGTAGAAGTAGACCTGTGATTAACGACGCCAACAACTACAATATTGTATTATGCACATTTGTGTACCTACATTGTATTTATTTTCATTTTCATTACATTATTGTACATTGTGAAAACTCTTACAAGAAGACGCGCATTGTACCGATATTTGTCTTGTGGTGGGCAGATTCAGTTTTCAGGCCAGTTTCTGGCTCCAAGTGTTACTTTTAAAAGCAGAAAAAGGAGGCGGAAATGGCAAGAACTTAAATTCCAGGCGTATTTTGATGAGAAATGAGCCCTATGTCAGTTGACGGCACTTCTAGCATATTTAAATGTCGATTGGACATGTTTAAATGTCGGTGCAGTTTGGTGGCTAACAAATGACTTCGCTAATGTAAGTTCCCACCATCATATTACCTCTGCCTTGAAGTGACATTCTAGTTTCGCTTAATGTAGTGCTGATGGTAATGCCATTTCTTCAGTGGCACCTCTCTCACATGTAGTTCTCAGGCGTTAGAATTGCAAAGACTTCAAGGTGAAATTATGCATGTAAATGATGGTTCAATCTGTATTTTATCACCTCAATTTGAGATGGGGCTAAAATGAGCTCATCAGATGAGTCTATCAGTGGAGCTGTAATTAACCAAGCAGTCTGCACTGTTCACCATACTCATTACGGAGAAATGTGAACAACTGGAATAGCTTTCCAGTCGGCTCCGTGTGAACCTTTCGCCTTGCGTCACCAGGGCTATATCATTTTCTTCGCCTGACTGTAATTGGTACCCATGGGAAACGTGCAGAGTGCAGACACAGACAAATCGAATCGGCCTTCCACGCTCCAACATCTAGAAACAAAGACCACAGAGTGACCACTGCGGGACCAATTGTATGTTTATATGTATGTACAATGAGAATACAAAATTATTTAATGGAGCAAATGGTTAAGCCATACAAGTTAAGCCGAACAGAATTGCGATAATAGTTCAATGGAAAATAGTGCCTCCGCCTTTAAGCTAAATAGGATTGCGGAAAGATCACGGCCGCTTCATCCAGGTTGACCTTAACTAACTTAACCCTCGCCCTACGGAGTTTTTTTCACCTTCGCCCTACGGAGGGGGGGGCTGACAGCCCCCCTGTTAACTTCCGACCAAGCAACTTAGAGCAATGCAGTAAGAACCAGCATGTTGCCTGTCATGAGATAATCTAACAGTATGCGATTTTTAGGTTTCAGGTCAACGGGTGACCTTCCAGGTCAAGTGAGTGACCTCGGATTTATCACGTCCAGAACATCGATTTTGCTCTTCAGAAAACCTCAAAATTAGACATTTTTAAATGTAAATAAAAAGTCGTGTTCCTAGACCAGTTTTGGCTCAGAAATACAAAAAAAGGTAATTATTTATTCGTATCTTGTCAAAAAAAGAAGAAGAAAAGGTTATTAAAAAAATTGACGTCATCAGTTTCTTACATTAGGAAAGCCATCACTCAGTCAAAAATGAAGACATTGCTTTGAAATTTGGTCATGGGTATTGTCATACTCAGTTCTCTCACATATATTCCGTTTCTTTATATCTTTGCAATTTTTATTTTGTGGGATTTGTCAAAAAAATCTCTTTTTTTTACTTTTAGGGGTCAAAAACTCAAAATTTTGAAAATCCGAGAGTGCATTTTAAAGGGAATACCAATTTGTATCTTTGGTGAATTGCGTTTACAATTTTCTTTAAAACTCTGTTTTCTACGATTTTTCCTCTCTTTTTTTAACCAACATGACGTCATCAAACATGATTATCTCCCAACTACTTAACCAATTCAATTAATTTTACAGCCTACATATAATTGTTGTAAAATCAGCTACCGAAAATTTCAGCTAGATGCACCCCATGTGTAAAAAGTTATTCAAGAAAAACACAGCGGGGGGCCTGTCAGGCCCCCTCACCCCGTAGGGCGAGGGTTAACTATAGTTAAGTTAGTTAAAGCAGGCTGACAGCACTGCAAGCCGCCTCCCAGCGGCGGCGACCACACGGGGGAAGGGAAGGGGGGGGGGGGCGGTGGGCCGCCGAAGGGCCGGACGGGGAGGGGACGGGGGAAGCAGGGAGGCGGGTAACGTGGATCTGAACAGGACACGAGCGCAGCAGCCTCCCACGCGCGAGCCCAGGAGGAGGAGGCCTTAACAGCCAACAGCGGAGATTAACGGCAAGTCAGTCGCGATTTCTGGGCGGCGACACACGAATAACGTCAAGGGGTAACTTCTACCAGGGCTCAAACCCAGCGCCTACGGGTTATTCGACCGTGCTCATGGGGGCGGCTATACAATAGCACAAGCCCAAAACGTACTCACGTTTTTTAAGGTTAATAACCGAATATGGGCACACCTATTTCTGGAAGAGACACACCCGATCTTAGGGATATGCAAATCAACGCTCACAAAGCCATCGGTCCTGGATTATTTGCGTCATGCTAAACTGCCTCACCCTGGCACACCTGGAGTGTCCGGTGAAGTCCAAAGTCCATGGACTTTCTCTACGCACATCCAGACCAGCGGAAATGGGTGCGTTCAGGGCAATAGCAGCACCTGGAAAGTGCGTGGCGGCACCACCCATCTGTTTCTGGAAGAAAGCGGCACCTGACGGACGTAGCGCCAGCTTTCTCTGCCGCCCCAGCTCCCCTCCTCTGCCGCCCCCAGCTGCCCCTTCCTCTGCCGCCCCGGCGACGACCCGACCTCTGGCAGGCGTCACGGGGCGACGCGCAGTGCACGCAGGCGCCGTGCGGGAGGAGAGATAGAAACCCACGCGACCGCCCCTGCCAATTGTCAACCCACTTTTAACCGCCGCGCTCAATTGGGAAATAGAGTCGTCCGGTCGTCTCGGTCGTCTCGGTCGTCTCGGTCGTCTCGGGTCGTCTCGGTCGTCTCGGTCGTCTCGGTCGTCGGGTCGTCTCGGTCGTTCCGGTCAGTCTCGGTCGTCTCGGTCCCGTCCTCGGTCGTCCTGTCGTCTCGGTCGTCTCGGGTCGTCTCGGTACGTCTCGGTCGTCACGGTCGTCCTCGGTCGTCCTCGGTCGTCTCGGTCGTCTCGGTCGTCCGGTCGTCTCCGGTCGTCTCGGTCGTCTCGGTCGTCTCGGTCGTGCTCGGTCGTCTCGTGTTCTTCGGTCGTCTCGGTCGTCTCGGTCGTCTCGGTCGTCTCGGTCGTCTCTGGTCGTCTCCGGTCGTCTCGGTCGTCTCGGTCGTCTCGGTCGTTCGGTCGTCTCGGTCGTCTTCGACCCTTCCCGCCGTCGGCTCGTCGTTCGGTCGTCTCGGTGTTGGTCGTCGGGGGTGTCGGTCGTCGGTCGTCTCAGTCGTCTCGGTCGTCGCGGGCGCGGCGGGCGCCACCTCTGACGCAAAGTCGCTCGTCGCCGGGTGACTGGCGTTTTAGGAGCGAGCGCGCGCCGATTGCATTGGTGACGCGTCTGCGCGGGCCGGCGACACCACGGGCTGACAGGAACCACGCCACCCCCCTAAATGCTCCGCCCGATGACGGGGCCCTCGACAAAACCCTCCGTGAGGGGCGGGAAGCGATTGTCCGCGCTTGCTTGTTTTTCGCCACACGGTGTGGGTGCATCAACATCCATTCTTGCGCGTGCGAGTCATTGACGGCGGTGCGTGTCCCCGGCGTCAGCCTCGCGCGTCCACGTCTGACCCATTCAGCCCGGGGTCTAATGACTTTGGCAGAAAAATTACGGGTGTGCGCCTGGGCGGCGCCGGGGTTATTCATTATGAGCAGCGGCTATACCCATGATTTATCTGTAGTACACGCTCCCACGGGGTTCAATGAGAGCGGGCGTTCGGAGGTGGCTCGCTACAATTAGGCGATTCGTGTCGAAGTGCGCCCCGATATTACCCGAGCTGGCCGGCGGTCTCAGCTCTTGAGCTGGATGCGAAAGCCCGGCCGGTACGTATTTGTTTACCTTCGCCGAGCAGTGATGGTGATTATTTAGGACGTCTTTGATGGATCGCCCCGTAATGCTCCCGTGATGACTACACATATAGACTGGCCTTTGTGATTGTTGTGGACTGAAGACTCGTGAATGGGGCTCAGATGCGGTTGATAGATGCCTTGCTGTGTAGAGGCCTGGTGGTAACAAAGGCTGGTCAGTGTGTGGTGGGTTGTTCATAGCTAGAGCGTGAGGCAAATACATGGCATCACACATGCCTGGCTACGGTGTCATGCCGCCTGGCGACTAGCATGACACACATGCATTCCTCTGTCTACTTCTACCAGTCCAGCAGTCACCTGGTTGCCAGTCGCGGAGATACGACCACGAACCACAATTAGACCCCGCATACCGCTACACTGCCCCGCCTCGCTGCTACTCCGTGTCCCCAATGAGGCCACCGCACCGGGCCACTGCATCTGTTCTTCATGTTCACGTTATACCCCAACCACATCTACTCCGTACCTACCCCAAACCCGCCAACAGCACGCTTCATCCACTCCCCCCACCTCCCCCCTCCCACTCCACACTCCACACATCCACACTCCACACTCCACACTCCACACTCCACACTCCACAGCACTGCCCGTCTTCACACCAACCAGCGGATTGTGTTTACCCGAGTCTTGCGCGTCCCTTCCCATACCGCCGTACCACCAGCCTCGCAAGTTCGGCGGCTCCCAGAATGGAGGGGCCGTGGATCCAATGCATCCTATGGAGTCTTGAAAGGGCCGTAGCGAGTGGTTGTAGAGGACCATTCTGACGTAAAGACTAAAGAGGTCCCTTCTGGTCCCTAGAAGCCCATGTCAGCCTTTACTAGGGGAATTCCAGCTTGCAAAGAGATCAATTCTGAATTTCATAGGGCCCAGTCTCGGGTACAGAGGGTCCATTTTGATCAATTGATAAACTTTTTTGGGGGTAGGGCCGACACGGTCGAGGGGTCCCATACGAAAGTCTAAGGGGATACCCTACACTGCTACGTAGAGAGCCCGTGACCGAATCCTCGATCCGCCACTGGTGCCTCGCGTCCCTTCCTATACCGTCACCATACCGAGACACTCGGTGGCGCCGAGCGTCTCCTCGCCTCGCCCGCGCCGGTCTTGTGGCCGCCTCCGCCTTGTCCATGCACATCGCGACACCGTTCAGCACGCTGTCACGGCGACAGCGCGTAACCGCAGCTGTGGGACCGGCCGCTGCCAGCTCCCAGGCCTTCTCACGGCTTTTATTGGAGGTACCACGCGGCAACCCACCTACAGATCACGGGACAGGTCGGTATCGGCTCGGAGCCAGTTCGGTCGGTAGAGGCTTAGTCAAACCAATTGATAAGCTTCTATGGTAAGTATCGGATGCAGATGATCCCTCGACAAGATATTGCCAAGATTTGGGAGTCCAGCGGGCTGCTAGCATTTCTGAAGCGGATCCGATATTTCAGAGTATCCGGGATCCAGATTTCTAGGGATCGATCCAAAGATCTATGTTTGGAATCAACGCACATGTGCGCTCCTCCATGGGTCACTCACCATGCTAAATGCGCTGTGAACAGAAAATACAGGTCATTTATTATACTGTTCCTTAGTCGTTAAGTTAACGCGCTCATTTTTTGCTGGGGACCTTGAATATAAGCACAGATATACATCACGAGACAGCACAGTTTGTGGGGATGGCTTCTCAGCCTTTTTGGCGAAGTCCAGATATCATCAAGCTTGCTTCTAACATTTGTACCTGCGTGGAGCAAAAACATTACATGAAAAACATACTGTATTCCACGGTGATTTACGATTAAATGGGAGTATGTACTTGAGCCATATCTTCAACTGCTGCTACAGAGACATTTGCACAAGGCAAATTATCAACTTTGCTACAGTGCACTCACCTTTGCCACCGTCGTAATCACTATCCATCAATACAGTTGGCATTTTTTCGTCAACCAGCCAAAGCCCGCTTCCT
>JAXIVJ010007684.1:0-2500 GCA_036785665.1 Chirona hameri
CACACAAACAAAAAACAAACAACAAAACCACACCACAAACAAAAACCACAACACACACAAAAAAACAACAACAACAAACAATAACCAAACAACACACAAACAACAAACAACAACACAAACACAACAAAAAAAACACAAACAACCAACAAAACAACACAAACAACAAAAACACAACAAACAACAACAACACAACAAAAACACAACACACAAACAAACACAACACAAACAAACAACAACACACAACAAACACAAAACAAACAACAACCAAACAAACACAAACAAAACAACACAACAAAAAACAAACACACTAAACAAAAACAAACAACACCAAAACAAACAACAAAAAACAACACACACAAAAAAACACAATAACAAACCTACAACAACAAAAACACAACACACCAAACAAACAAACAACACAACTAACAAAAAACACAACAACACACAATAACAACAACAACAAACACAAACAACACAACCACACAACAAAACAACAACAAACACACACAAAAACAACACAAACAACAAAAACAACACAAACAAACACAACAAAAAATAACACAAACACACACAAAACAAACACACAACAAAACAACAAACAAACACAAACTACAACAAACACACACACACACAAACACAACACACAAAAACAACAAACAAAAAACACACAACAAACAACTAACAACAAACATCACACAAAATCACACAACAACAAAACACACAAACAAACACAAACAAACACAAACACACCAACAAAAAACAATACACCAACCAAACAACAAACAAACCCCAAAAACACAAAACCTACATACAACACAAATACTAAACTCAAACAAACACACACACACACTCAAACAAAAACTCACATCAACACACAACAAATACACTCACAAACACTAAAACAAACTAACAAATAATCAAATCACACCACTACACACTATCAATCACAAAACTATACAACAAACTATCTCAAACACACAAATACAAAACTCATACAATCACTCACATCTCATCTCACTACAAACAATCATAATATACAACCACCTCTAACTCCTATAATCACAACCTAAAACTAACAACAAAAATAACAACTCTACAATCTCAACCAAACTAAACAACAACATCTCACTCATTAACAATTCTATCTATCAAAATCATACCAATCAAAAAATCTAATTAATCCACCATAAATATTTACTATCAATCTCCACCAATAATAATCTACATCAATCTCAACAAACTCAACTAAAATCACTCAATCTAACAAATCAATCTAACTCATCTAATCTACATATATTCTAAACAATCAACTATAATACTCAATACACAACTCATCTAATCTATCTAACAAAATCTAATATACTCACAATTCACTACAATCATATATCATCTAATACTTAACTATTCTCTCTCATCTACACTATACTCTATCAAATTACTAATCTATCTATTCTATCCTATCTATAATCACTATTTCTATATCTACTACTTCTCTATAATTCTATCCACTATACTAACTACTAACTAACTTATCTATTCTATTCCTAAATCAAATATCTCTACCTCTCTATCATCAATTCTCTACCTCTATCTATCTCTACTCTATCTATTCTATCTCCTATCTATTATCCTATCTACTCTATTCTATATATTCTACTCACTCATACTATTCCTATCCTATTCTATTCTATCTATTCTAATTCTATCTCTTCTATTCTATCTTATTCTAATCTATATTCTCATTCATACTATTTTCTATTCTTTCTAATTCTATTCTATTCTATTCTAATTCTATTCTATCTCTTATTCTAATCTATTCTATTAATTCTTATTCTTATCTATTCTATTCTATTCCTATCTATTCTATTCTATTCTATTCTATTCTAATTCTATTCCTAATTATTCTATTCTATCTATTCTATTCTATTCATCTATTCTATTCTATCTCTATCTATTCTATTCTATCTATCTATTCTATTCTTCTATTCTATATATCTAAATCTATTCTATCTATTCTATCTTATTCTATCCTATTCTATTCTATCTATCATCTCAAATCTATTTATTTAATTTTTTATTTATTTCAAGTAATTCCACCACCAACAGGGTTGCCCCCACTAACAGGTGAAGTCACGGGACTCAGGCAGCAACACAACAAATATAAAATATGACAAACATTCAAACATCAGTAAAAATACACAATAAATAATTCATAAGAACTTTAAAACAAGAAGTAAAAATATATACGGCAAAAGCGTTAAAGGACAATGGCATTTAATAAAGGTACACGCTAAAAGTGTTTGTAAAAACACCACAATAACTAACAACTAAAAGGATGAATGTGTTCAAGACATGAGCTTTAAAAGTGCCAGAAGCGTCAGCAAGAAGTCTGCCTCTGGAATGTTACGTAAAAATAAGTTGACTAGTTGAAGGTACCCTATAGAATAACCCCCGTATTCACGGTGTTGACACGCGGACGGGGCTCATAAAACCAGTCATT
>JAXIVJ010007684.1:7500-59446 GCA_036785665.1 Chirona hameri
ACGTCGTACCTGGTGCATTGGACGAAGGATGATGCTCTTGCGTTCTGCACTTTCCTCCACTGTTTCGATTTTATAGGCAAGAAGAGAGCTGCCGAAAGGCAATTTAATTTGTATGAACTGGCCCCGATCCTTTTTAGCTTTACAGGGTCGTAAAACGATTTCCTGTCCATTATTATCATGTCGTTTCCTGACCTTTTTTCGCATCTCTGTCCCACATTTCCTCGTAAGAGACTCTTCGTCGTCGTAATGGACAAGTTTCATGTCAACCATATAATTTTTGGAAACTTTACATATTATTTTTCATAAAAAAGACCATGGTGATGCTAATTTTTCTTTAAAAAAGTGGTATAAATATCATTTAAAAAACTAATAACTATGTATACGTATTGGCCTCTGATTGGTCATAAGCGTGTGACGTCACACATGATGATTCAGTTGTCCGACGAACGCCTTAACCCGCGCCATGCAGGGGAGGGGGGGGGGGAGTTTAGACGCGCCCCCCCCCCCCCCCTAAGGTTAACGTAGGCGCACAGCGCCGCCGTTTTTTGGCACAGCTGTTGAGGCATCAATTGCCCACATATCGTAAAAATGTTGACCACGGGTCATCTCAGGTCAGGTCACCAGACCAGGTCACGTGACCCCACCTCCAAAAAGTGTGCGGTCGTCTCACAGCCACAGTTTTTGGCCGATCGATTTCGTACTTACAGGATTTCATAAGGGCAGTGGTACCTACAATTCTTATATCGGATTTTCGATATCGGTGACATAAGGTCGGGTCAATTTCGTGACCTCCCCATTTATAAGTAAATGGGGAAATATTAAAATGCTTCCTATTGAGGATACGCATGATATCAGCCCAATTACTTCGGGACCATGTTATCATAGGCCATTCTTGAGGATCCAGGTGCAATTTTGGTTCAGTTACCCCTACAGGGTCAGCTGAGGTCATCCGAAGTCACCAACACTTTTTGTCAATAACTCGACAAAATCAAGATAGAGACGTGAAACTGGCACCAATGTGTTTGTCTCGTTGAGGCACGTCTCCCAATGTGCAACATGACCACCACTTGACCTTGGCCTGAGGTCAAATTTTTTCGTTGACCTAACCTGGTCATCATGAATATGATTCGAAGCGCCTTGACAATACAAACATGATGTCGTCACAATTATTGCCGTATCTTTATTAGGTAAAAACATATTTGTGAAAACTGTTTTGCTAAAAAAAAATGACGTCTGATGAGCTCTGGAGCCCTAACTATTGACCTTAGCTCAATCTGAGAACACCTTACCGATTGCATTTTTCGATAGCTTTCCATTGTTTTGTTTCGTTTGTTCCTATCGATCATAGTTTCTGTGATATCTTGGATTTTCTGGAGCGAAGTCCTAAAACTGGAAAATTTGACCCTTGTTGACCTCTGGTGACCTCAATATTGACCTGATAAAAAAAATGCCTGAAATAGTTTCAAAATGCATTTTGACGAGCTTTCGAACGGTGTTTCTGTTTTGCCTGAGTTCTATAGGAGCCGAGTTAGAGGGGGCGTCGAAACGCCCCCCGGCACGGCGAAGGTGGCGCTGAGCACCGGCACGGCGAAGGTGGCGCTGAGCACCGGCACGGCGCGGGTTAATAGGCGAGCAGGTTTTTTTTGGAGATTCAGCTTATGATTAGTTGATGTGGTAAAAATGGACGGGAAAAAAGGAGATATTGCTATTGTTTCGTTCAGAAATGTAAAAACGCAACAATAACTTCGCCAAATGCGGTATTCATCGGCCTTCCGATATCAAACCAGAAACGAAAGCTGTGGTGTGCTGCGGCTGGCAGAAATGGCCTTATTGTCTAGGCCATGCAGTAGTGGCCCTGTTGCCCTATAAAAACTGCCAAGTGCCTCGCATAATGCAACCTACCTCGCATAATGCCAACTACCTGTTGATTGCTTGGCAAACCAAGTCCTTTATCGTAGGCTTCTGCATACGAAGCTGATAGTAATTTTATATCTTAAAAAATATTCGTTATACATGGAAGTTTAACTTTACCAAAGGCACGCGCTCAATCATTACATTGGTGTTCGCACAGTGGTGGAAACTGAGATGCTTTGCCTCAAGGCCATAGTATACAAGCATTGTCTGCTTGTTTCAAAGTGGAAAACGGTTGTACGTTTGCGCAGGCTGCTCATGAACCCGACATTTGAGAATTTCAGAACTTGAATGTGACACTTGTAACATACCAACGTTTTTGTGTGCAAATTTGCAAACACATCCATTGAGTAGTTGCAAAAATACACCCCGAGAACATGGTTACGGGCATGGTTATAGCAGATGATCAACCATGGCCAAATTGGGCCAAACATCATGTGTGACGTCACGACCTTTTGCGCATCAAGAACATTTTTTTTAAAGGGATTATACGAGTTTCCGTCCTGAAAGTAAATGCACTCTTTTGCAGTTGTATGAGCTTTAAACACGTTTAAGACATATTACAGGGGCCTCAATGCTCATTTAGTCCATTATTTCAGCAATTATCAGCGTTAAAACTTGGGCGTTTTTCGAGACTAGTATCAGATAACGAGTACTTGATCGGCACTACTGTCCACCACTTTTATCTTAAGATCAATTTTAGAGTTTTGAATTATCTGCAAGTCCTACACTGGATCACAAAATTATTATGCAATTTAAAACTGACGGGACTTTGTAATACTACACACTGCTCGTTGAGGTTTTGTGTTGTGGTTTTCTTTTCTCTGGCCTTTAGCGTCGATAATTTGGGTGGTGGCGTATTCATTTTTTGGCATGAAAATTCATGAAAAATATAGAATTTTATAGGAAAACTAGGTAACTGCTGGTGTCGTTGGAACAAAATAAGTTTATTTTCTTTCAAATATTGCTTATTTTACCGGAAATATGCCATAAGTGAGGTGTTTTTATTAGCATAAAAGAGATGACTGGCACTGCCTCAGCCGGTCCTGCAGAAAATACGCGGTGGCATCACCGCGCACTTTGGAATGTCCTTACGTGCAGAAGAGGTCATTCCCAGAAAAATGTGGCTACCGTGGGACTTCTACCACCTTTATAAGTACGTTTTACTATGTAACGCAATTATTCTGGGGAAAAAAAAAACGTATAATCCCTTTAACGATGGATTTTTGCAAACTTTGTTAATTTGTTTTAGCTGCAATTATGCATGTTTCGACAAAATGACTGAAGTTTAGTTATTTTTTATTTATTTTAAGCCAAAAAACCCACCACGTGAAACTTGTCCATTCTTAGTCTTGCAAATTGACTGCTCGTTTTGCGTCTACACTTATCTTCGTTTTGTATTTATTTTGTCTTGCCTCCCTTCGCACTCGCAAGTACAGAGTCTTTAATAAAGAATGACAATTTTAAAATCTGGGCGCCACATAACCACGGAGTGGCGGTGCCCTAAAACACGCACACGCTCACGCTCACGCACACGCACACGCACACGCTCACGCACACGCACACGCACACGCACACGCACACGCACACGCACACGCTCACGCACACGCACACGCACACGCACACGCACACGCACACGCACACGCACACGCACACGCACACGCACATGCACACGCACACGCACACGCACACGCACACGCACACGCACACGCACACGCACACGCACACGCACACGCACACGCACACGCACACACACACACACACACACACACACACACAGACAGACAGACAGACAGACAGACAGACAGACAGACAGACAGACAGACAGACAGACAGACAGACAGACAGACAGACAGACAGACAGACAGGCAGACGCTCGCACACGCACACGCGCACGCACACGCGCACGCGCACACGCACGCACGCACGCACAATTTAAAATCGAAAGCACGAATAGTAAAAATAGGCGTTGCACGTGGAAATTTACAAGTGTTGTTTCAAATTGTTGGACATTTTGATTTCCAACACGTGTAATAGACTTCACACAGCCGGTGATAGCTGAGGAGTGAAGGTGCCAGGCTCCCCTCCTCGCGCCCAACGGCAAAATATGCCATATTCCAAATAGCAGTAGACGTGGATGACTTTTAATTCAGAGACTTGGGGGAAATCGAAGTTAAATGGAAAGTTTTTGCTATACCCCAAAACCCATCTGGAATCTGGCTGAAGCTCTGCAGGCGGGTGATCTGTCGTCCGTTTGACTGGCCGTAGACCACTCGAAGCCCATGTATGTCACCACTAGGCTACTGGTTTTGTTGTCGTGACCCTGGCGGAGCTAAGAAAGGCATATTATTAAACCTGGACCGGTTGAAAGCTGTACTGGAGTTGACTGACTCCAAAGACCCGAAGAAGCGACCCGAGCCATGCGCCATCTCCAATGAAAAAGGCGTAAAGCGCAATTAACTTTGGCGTGCTGTCGTGGAGCCGTTTTGATAGATAGGGACAATTCCACAACAAAAATACAAATGTCCAGATGCTCTGGTGTGTAGTAGTCAAGCAAACACAAATAAAACATTGTATCTGTAAATTGTAACAATTTTAAAATTGACATTAATTATGAAACACCATGTATTTGCTTATTACCGAGCGGGCACGAAGCGCCCGTGATGTTTCTCGTCAACTTACTAGACAAATTTACATTTGACCCGGCCCGACCCGGCCCGACCCGGCCATACAGACGCTTTTCGGAAGCTAATAACTTTGCAACCACTGCTCCGATTGAGATTGGGTCTTCACCATTGGATAGGTCCATCAAATCAATTTTGTTTTTGGTGTGGTGCGTTCTGATAGAGGTGGTACCACAGCGCGTGGCAGTTGGCAAACGCGAACGTCGAAATGAACAAAAAAACTTGCTAAAATGACTGTATTATTCTAAGCATTGATGTATACACTGAAGCATGCAGCGCTCAGGACGCACTCCCTTTTGGCGGATTTGGAAAGGAGATCATGAACAATTGAATACAACTTCATTTTTATGTTGGCATGCATTGCGGCCTGGCAATGTTTCCGGAGGACTAAAATGACTGTGTTACTACCACGTGTGCTCCCTTACCGTTTCATATTTCAAACCTGTTTTAGCTTTACCAGAGCGCGCTCGCTCGGTCATCGCCCAAAAAGGCGTTTTACTGGTTTATTCGCGTGTAGAGCCACTCCATCGAGACCAATTTTCCTCTCGCATTTTCTGTCTTCGGAAAGCATCTCCGAGCTCTTGTTTTATCGGCAAAACTTCAAAACCATTGCGTTATATTTATTGTCCTCCTTAAACCATGGCTGTTGCAGGCAATGCAATGTGAATGACGTTTTCCGCATTTACGTACGAACGCAAATCTGCACACTCAAAGTTTTACTGATGCAAAGAAATGGGGTGCAAGGACCTGTGTATCCTACGTTTAGTGCATATAAAGAATACGTGGACGAAATGTGCCCTGACAGGTTTACGGAGAATAAAAAATATGTCGCGCAGCTTTTTGTCTTTCAAGTGATAGGAAAAGCACCAAATAGCCGCAGCATTTGCGGCATTTGCGGCAAACCTTTAATGATACGAAGAAGTGTATGACGAATACATTTATAGACTAAAACTTGCTGTCGAATGGTTGCGCGGCGAATAAATGTTAATGCATCTTCCTCAAACCCGAACTTGCTTTAACATTTTCAGAAGAATTCGGTATCTGCTACATTCAGGGACGTAGCCAAGTGGGGGGGGGGGGGGGCATGGCCCCCTGAGCAAAACAAAATGTACACTAGATAGAATGAGATTATCTGACGACCCGACTCTATCCCCCCCCCCCCCCCCCCTCCCCGGTCAACAACATATGTCTGGGGAGCGAAATGTATTTCTTCCACCGACGTCCCCCCCCCCATGAGAAAAAAAAATCCTGGATACGTGCCTGGCTACATTGAATGTCTCGTACTTAAAGTTTATTTTGCATATTTCGGATAGTTAATTCCGGATTTCTGGATATTATCAAGAGTATCAACATCATGATCGGTAAAGTTAATAGCTTGCTGTCATCAGAACTGCGATACCTACTAATTGGTCATAGGTATATATTTTGTTTTTCACCCCCAACAGGACATTTGCGCCCCATTTCCGGGAGGGCTCCTCTCGGATGTAGCTGTGTGAGCGTGATATTTGGTTGCTGCCATGCCGTGCGGCTGCAGCAGTCTGTGTCGGCGGCTGGGTCTAGAGCTGTGAGTCTGAGAGTTGGTTGCTGCCATGCCGTGCGGCTGCAGCAGTCTGTGTCGGCGGCTGCAGCAGTCTGTGGCGGCGGCTGGGTCTGGAGCTGTGAGTCTGAGAGTTGGTTGCTGCCATGCCGTGCGGCTGCAGCAGTCTGTGTCGGCGGCTGCAGCAGTCTGTGTCGGCGGCTGGGTCTAGAGCTGTGAGTCTGAGAGTTGGTTGCTGCCATGCCGTGCGGCTGCAGCAGTCTGTGTCGGCGGCTGCAGCAGTCTGTGTCGGCGGCTGGGTCTAGAGCTGTGAGTCTGATATTTGGTTGCTGCCATGCCGTGCGGCTGCAGCAGTCTGTGTCGGCGGCTGCAGCAGTCTGTGTCGGCGGCTGGGTCTGGAGCTGTGAGTCTGAGAGTTGGCTGCAGCCACGCCGTGCGGCTGCAGCAGTCTGTGTCGGCGGCTGCAGCAGTCTGTGGCGGCGGCTGGGTCTGGAGCTGTGAGTCTGAGAGTTGGTTGCTGCCATGCCGTGCGGCTGCAGCAGTCTGTGGCGGCGGCTGGGTCTGGAGCTGTGAGTCTGAGAGTTGGCTGCAGCCGTGCCCCGTGTCTGCGGCAGCAGTCTGTGGCGGCGGCTGGGTCTGGAGCTGAGTCTGAGAGTTGGTTGCTGCCATGCCGTGCGGCTGCAGCAGTCTGTGGCGGCGGCTGGGTCTGGAGCTGTGAGTCTGAGAGTTGGCTGCAGCCGTGCCCCGTGTCTGCGGCAGCAGTCTGTGGCGGCGGCTGGGTCTGGAGCTGAGTCTGAGAGTTGGTTGCTGCCATGCCGTGCGGCTGCAGCAGTCTGTGGCGGCGGCTGGGTCTGGAGCTGTGAGTCTGAGAGTTGGCTGCAGCCGTGCCCCGTGTCTGCGGCAGCAGTCTGTGGCGGCGGCTGGGTCTGGAGCTGTGAGTCTGAGAGTTGGCTGCAGCCGTGCCCCGTGTCTGCGGCAGCAGTCTGTGGCGGCGGCTGGGTCTGGAGCTGTGAGTCTGAGAGTTGGCTGCAGCCGTGCCCCGTGTCTGCGGCAGCAGTCTGTGGCGGCGGCTGGGTCTAGAGCTGTGAGTCTGAGAGTTGGTTGCTGCCATGCCGTGCGGCTGCAGCAGTCTGTGGCGGCGGCTGGGTCTGGAGCTGTGAGTCTGAGAGTTGGCTGCAGCCGTGCCCCGTGTCTGCGGCAGCAGTCTGTGGCGGCGGCTGGGTCTGGAGCTGTGAGTCTGAGAGTTGGCTGCAGCCATGCCCCGTGTCTGCGGCAGCAGTCTGTGGCGGCGGCTGGGTCTGGAGCTGTGAGTCTGAGAGTTGGCCGTGCCGTGCCCCGTGTCTGCGGCAGCAGTCTGTGGCGGCGGCTGGGTCTGGAGCTGTGAGTCTGAGAGTTGGCCGTGCCGTGCCCCGTGTCTGCGGCAGCAGTCTGTGGCGGCGGCTGGGTCTGGAGCTGTGAGTCTGAGAGTTGGCCGTGCCGTGCCCCGTGTCTGCGGCAGCCGCTGGTGTCAGCATGGCTGTGGGCCTCCCGGCCGCCGCAGCCGGTGCCGGGTGGCCGGCGCTGTGTGACGGCCCGTTCCGCCGACGCGCCGCCACACTGAGGGCCGTCACGCGCTGCCTGGCACACAGCATGTGGCCGGCCAGCGGGTTCAACAGAGTGTGCTGCCGGCCTGTGTGGGGCGACAGCAGGTTCACTGGTTTGCTGACCCGTGAACGCTTTGTCGGAATAGATCATGTTAGACATTTAGAGACATTTGTTGATGGGGCACTTCGGCCTGCTTAGGCCATTTCGTGCCATTGAAATGTTTTCGAAATAAATGATTATTCACATTGTTAGGCTGGAGTTCATGAAAAAGTTCGTATCGTTGACTCGTGAACTTCGACACCGACATGTAATGGGAAATTATGGAAGTAGTTTATTGTTTGGCCTACATCACAGCACAACGTTTTCAATCTCTTGGAGTTAGCGAAAGTAAATGCGTACGTTATTAACACGCGCAGTGGAGAGGGGTATGCCACTAACACGCAGTGGAGAGGGGGGGGGGCACTTTAGTGCCCCCCCCCCTAAGATCTCCGAAAGTATGAGAGCTAGAACGATCAAACTTACAGGGTAGGTATGTGCTATGATGATCTACATTTTCAAAAAATTGCTTGTCCTTCGGTCTATATCTTCAAGGTCAAACGAGGTCAAGAATGTCAAATCTGGTAAAATGTCACAATTTTGGGAATTTGACCTCTGTGACGTCACAGGTCACCAGCAATGTGTCCAGGGTCCTAGGATTGTTTTGGAGCTGGGGTGCGGAGTGGAAAATTATGGCTACAAATAAGCATAAAGAGTTGAAAATTCAACCAAAAAACATATGTACTCAGCTTTATCAATGCCCCATTACCTGCTAACAGAATTAGTTATTATCTATTATAATTCTTACTTTTCTTTCCCTCCACAGGCTGTCCCATCATTACATTCATAAATCAGTATCAGGGTTCCAATTATCCAATACATTTTAAAATAAGGAGTGAAAAATTCACAGTAAAACTCGGGAAGAAGAGTGGAAAAATAGTATCCATAGGGTGTCGTTTTCCACCCAAATTTACCAATGCTAGAACACTGAATGTGTCCAAAGTTGTTTCCGGGGATGAGTATTGACATTGTCTACCGAATGGCGTTTGAATCATCCCGATCTGACAGTTGTTTCCGAAGATATCGCTTTGCCGACCTCGATTCTGGCCGCCATCTTGGAATGAAAATCCATATAACTCAAAAATGTATCGACCGATTTTGATTTTTTGTTTACGTCAAACGATCCGCTATTGAGTTGGCGTATATGTCGCGTTAAAAAAACACCGCCCTGCTTCGTTTTTGAGATATTCACGAAAAACATGTGGGGGGGGGGGGGGGGGGGGCGCAAAAGTTCCCCCACCCTCCACTGCGCGTGTTAAAGGGAATGTTTCACCTTTCTGAAAGTTGTCAAATATATGCTGGTTGTAGTCGAAAATATGAAGTAAGTGCTGCTGAAAACGGTGGTGATATTTTACTCTCGAAAGGTCACTTAACTTTATACAAATTAAGTTTTAAATTTGGGATGATGACGTCATTGTTGAGCCATAGACCGCGCTGATTGGCTGACAAAGAGGGATTGGCGGAAAAAGTCGCTGTCAGCCAGGCAGCGGCGGCACTAGCCTAGACCCCATTTTGCAAACTATAAATTGAATTGCTTAAAAACGGCTAAGTTTTGGAGAAAATGACCTTAGTATTTTCGACATTTCAATAACGACCAAAGATAATGGCTAGCTCAGTTCAAAACCAATACAAAGGTGAAACATTCCCTTTAAGATCCCTACAATTTCGTCACGATTGTTGCTGTCGTGTCCTTTCTACTAAATGATTCGTCATTCTTTGTGTCCTCCCTTTAGCCCAATTGGTAGGCCCGCTCGTTCGACTCCTCGATCTGGCACGGAGGGATGTTCCGAGTGGACTCCTCGATCTGGGATGTTCCGAGTCGATACGGGTTCGCGCCCCGACTCGTGCCAACTATTTACCCTTGACTGGGATGACCTGCAGTCGGTGGCAGCGGCCGTGGTCACTGGTCAAATGAGGGCAGTTAGTAGGAAGAACAGTGCCGAGGCTTTGTGGCACGTAAAGCTTTAATTAAACCCTTAATTATGTGGGCGATACAAATTGTTTGATTGTTTGATTGGATGACAAGGGTCCCACGCAACAAGCTCTTTTAGCGAGGGGCCCTTACCTCAGATACATATTCAAGCTAAGTGTTTTGAATACATACATAAACATAAGCTTTTGGAATTCCTACCTGCTGCGTAGGTACGACGGATACAACATCCTATTGAAAATGTATTGACTTTTCACAACTCCGGCAAAAGGTGAACAAGATGTGCCAAGGCTCTGACTTTGAGCACCGTCTCTGTCAGCTATCGCGGCCGGTCGCAATTGGTGACGTACAAAGGGTGTCGAGATGACTGACGGATGACTCACTCTGACCGTACCAACGTCACTGAATCCGTGCACAACCTCTCCATGTACGGACCTACCCGGGCGCCTCGTATGGTAACGGTTTGGCGCTAACATGCCCGTCCGACGGCGCAGCGTTCTGCGAATATCATCGGTCAGCGGTATGTGCTCTGCGAACATCATCGGCCAGCGGTATGTGTGCCGATGACTACTGGCGTCTGTCGATAAAGGCCGTCCAGCCGGCCCGGCCTGACCTTGCACGGTCGGGCGGCGGCGGGGCGGCGGCCGGGCGCGGTGCAGCCCACCTGTCCCGGCCGGGCCGACCGGCGCTCGCCTTATAAGTCGGCCGGGATAGTCGCCAGGCAGCAGCGGAACATGCCGCGCCGCCGCGCCCGGCTGTAGCGTGATCAGCCGGACGACGACACTGGAAGGATGGCGGTATTACTTGGCAACGATAGACGGTGACTTGACAGCTGGTACTGGGCGGTGCCGTGCCGGCTGGTGGGAAGGAAGGGTGGAAGGAGCTGCCAACCATCCATCCAAGGTTGTCTTAACTGCAGTTCAGCTAGTGGAATGCTCGTTCTAAACGCCCTGGCAACATGCCGTCGAATGAGACTCGACATGCGGCTAATGATCTTTGTATTTCAGGACCGCCGCTAGCCGGTCCGGCACGAAGGGTTCTAAATCTTCGCCTTAATTGTTCCCTTGAACTCGGTTTGCATGGCTGGATGACATGGATCATAGTTCACGCGATCAGTCATGCTTGCAAAATGGTGTGATCCGGAAAAGCATTCAAGCAAAGGATTTCAACCGCAGTCATGTATTAATGCATTCCACTGAAACGAGATGTCGGGTCATGGACGTGTGCATCACTGATTAGATGGACTTGTGCATCACTGACTAGATTTACTTGTACATCACTGACTAGAATTACTTGTGCATCACTGACTAGATGGACTTGATGTGATTGATCGGTCTCGCTCGGTTATCATTTTATTATATGTATATGGTCGTAGTGGTTCTGACAGCGCATTGCTGAATATGCTTTTAGTGTTATGATATGTATTTACTTGATTTATTCAATAGTTTCATTTAAGTGTATTTAATATATGTGTTAAACTAAACACATAACATCCTGCGTGACGGGAGCTGTGTTGCATGGTGTTAAAGTACAGTGAATGTTGCTGTAGCCTGCTCTCCGCCGTATGACATCATTTCCTCGTATGGTCTGTGGTGTGACCTCGGCTCCTCCCTGTCCCAGGACGATGGAGGGCGCCGACATCTGCGTGGGCTTCCTGAAGGTCGGCCGGAAGCGGCTCTTCATCCTGGACTCCTCCGGCGGCCAGAACGAGGTGCTGCCCGTGAGCGTGCTCGACTTTTACGTGCACGAATCGCTGCAGCGGCACGGTTACGGCCGGCAGCTGTTCGACGCCATGCTGCAGGTAGGTCAGTCGGGGTGTTCCTGGGTGTCTGGCGGACTGCCCGGGACCCGCCCTGCAAAGCCGAACCCGGCAGGCTGTCCTCCACCCCCCCCCCCCCCCACACCACCCACACCAGATCCGCCCGCCTGCCCGCCCGCTTACTGGTGCATTAGCGAGCTGTCGGATAATGGGTTGTACCGCCAGTGTTGTATTGTCACTTCTGCGTCACTGATATTGCACTGCTACATCGGCAGCAATGTCACTGGCGTCACTGCTGCAATGTCACTGGCGTCACTGCTGCAATGTCACTGGCGTCACTGCTGCAATGTCACTGGCGTCACTGCTGCAATGTCACTGGCGTCACTGCTGCAATGCCACTGGCGTCACTGCTGCAATGTCACTGGCGTCACTGCTGCAATGCCACTGGCGTCACTGCTGCAATGCCACTGGCGTCACTGCTGCAATGCCACTGGCGTCACTGCTGCAATGTCACTGGCGTCACTGCTGCAATGTCACTGGCGTCACTGCTGCAATGCCACTGGCGTCACTGCTGCAATGCTCAGCTGAGCTTCAGCGGCACTGGCGTCACCTCTGTACAATGCTCAGCTGAGCTTCAGCGGCACTGGCGTCACCTCTGTACAATGCTCAGCTGAGCTTCAGCGGCACTGGCGTCACCTCTGTACAATGTGAATATAATGTGCATCATTTGCGAGATACGGCTGTACTTGCTGCTGCTGCGTTACCACAGCAGCATTACTGTCTCTGTTCTGAATCACTGCACGGTCACTGCTGCATTACTATAGCGTCGTCACTGACGTGTCACTGCTGCATTACTATAGCGTCGTCACTGACGTGTCACTGCTGCATTACTATAGCGTCGTCGCTGATGTGTCACTGCTGCAATAATAACGCACCTCCACTCTGCCGGGACTATACTCGGGACTATATATGTCGGGACTATATACGGGACTGACAACCAGCGGTTTCAACTTAAGCTGGCTTATATCGGCTGGAATCGAGGAACGATGGCTGTTATCACCCTCAGAAAATTACTCTCATAACATGTCCTCGCTGGCACCCAATTTATGAGTAAACAGATGCAGTGTTATAGGCTTAGTTTTAATTGTAAAATTGATCATCTGATGGACAAATCACTATTTTGTTGGAACTCAACAGCACATTATTCGTGAAGAAATAACGGAACCTATGAATTGTCTGGTATACCAGTGGCTGTTTAAAGGTTTGGCTTTAAACAGCCACTGATGTACATTGTATTTTACGGGGGGTAATGAAATATAAATCATCATATGTATCATACATATGATTATTATATGAACACGGCGAGGTTTCTCGCCGTGTAGACAGATCGTTAACTTGACCCGACCCGACCGTAACGCTTTTCAGAAACTTATTACTCTGTAACTATTGAACCGATAATTTTTTCTTAAAATAAAAATTCAAAGCAGGTTTGGATTTTCACCATTGCACAGGTCCATCAAATCAATTATGTTTTTGGTGTGGTGCGTTTTAACTCTCTCCCTACTCTCGCTGACAGCCCCCCCCCCCCTGAGGTTTTTCTTGAATAGCTTTTTATACGTGCGGCGCATCTTGCTGAAATTTTGGTAGCTGAGTTTACAACAATTATACATATGCTGTAAAAATTTAATTGGAATTGGTTAAGTAGTTTGGGAGATAATTATGTTTTGATGACGTCATGTTGGTGGAAAAAATATAAATATTATAAAAATGGTAGAAAACAGAGTTTTAAAGGAAATTGCAAACGCAATTCACCAAAGATACAAAATGGCATTCTCTTTAAAATGGCAATCTCGGATTTCCAAAATTGTGAGTTTTTACCCCTAAATATTTTTTTTATAAAATCCCCACAAAATCAAAAAAAATCAAAGATGTTAGAAAACCGGAATATATGTGAGCGAACTGAGTATGGACAATACCTATACCAAATTTCAAAACAATATCTTCATTTTTGACTGAGTGATGGCTCCCTGACTGAGTGATGGGTAAGAAACTGATGACGTCATTTTTTTAAGAACTTTTTTACTTTTTTTTGACAAGATACGAACAAATAATTACCTTTTCTGTATTTTTGAGCCAAAACTGGTCCAGGAACATGCCTTTTTATTTACATTTATCAATTTCTCATTTTGAGGTTTTCTGAAGAGCAAAATCGCTGTTCTGGACGTGGTAAATCCGAGGTCATTCACTTTCACTTGACCTGGAAGGTCACCCGTTGACCTAAAACCTAAAAATCGCATATTGTTAGATTCCTCTCATGACAGGCAACATGCTGGTTCTTACCGCATTGCTCTAAGTTGCTTGGTTTTAAAGTTAACAGGGGGGCCTGTCAGCCCCCCCTCCCCTTTCCGTAGGGCGAAGGTGAAAAAAGCTCCCGTAGGGCGAGGGTTAAACTATCGAGTCGATAGTTTATTGGCTACATTGCAAGTAGTTGAAAAGACGCTGACCTAAGTTTGCTAACCATTTTACTGTATCACTGTTGTATTGATTAAAATGTAAAATTAGGAATGAAAAGACGTCGTATGGTTGCTAACTTTCCATTACGCTTCTCGCTTTTATCCCATTTTCCTCTCGTATGTAGGCTGCCCAGTACCCAGTGTTTATGCCGACCGCTAACCAGTCCACTAACGCAATATTTCTGCTCCGTAGGTGGTGCTGGATACTGTTTCATAGGTACAACCCAACCCTTATTACAGTTTTGACGGTATCTGGTCTTCGTGAACCATTTTTGTTTGATGTCACGCTCCGAACTTTTCGCTCTATACATATAGCTGTTTTCCGGTCGGATTTTTATACGCCGCATATCAGTTCTCCTTCTGTTAATGGCATCACCTCGCTCTCTGACCGCCTGGCCTCTATCGACGCACTGCCTTGTCACCATAGCATCACCTGCATCACTGCCTCCTATTATAGTGTATATAACCAGCATGTGATTGGCACCATCGCTGTTATTTGGCGTGCTGCGTTGCTGATACAGCGCATTGTTATTGCTGCATACTCGGATACCGGACATTTCACTGCTCGTTCTCCGCTTGATCACATCACTGCTGTATCACTTCTGCGTTGTTATGTCTGTGCAGTATGTACACCATAACGCTGTCGTGCATTAGATATCTCCATGTTACCATTGTCCGTGTACCATTGTTATCGCACTGTCTTCACTGTTGTCTGAGCTGCGGGTCTCACATGGCTGCCGTCGTGTGACCGATTCTCCCATATGACCGCCGTATGACCGCCGTATGACCGCCATATGACCGCTGTATGACCGCCGTATGACCGCCGTATGACCGCCGTATGCCCTTCATAATGTGACTAACCGCTGTATACCTACCGTCCGCTTCCCAGTTATACCACCTAACCGCCCCTCTCCCTTATCTGCCCCTCAGACGGAGCGGGTGGAGCCGGTACATCTGGCCATAGACCGGCCCTCGGACAAGCTCACCTCGTTCCTTGCCAAACACTACGATCTGCGCCAGCCCTGTCCCCAGATGAACAACTTCGTCGTCTACCCAGGGTTCTTCTCAGACCGTGACGGTGAGGAATTCCGCTGGGGAGGGCGGGAGGTTATGTAATGTCCGCTCGGCAAGTGATGTGATTTTCAGTGCTTGCTCGGCAGGTGATGTGATGGTCAGTGTCCGCTCGGCAGGTGATGCTATGTTCAGTGTCCGCTCGGCTCTGGCCGTGAGCTCCTGGCCGGCGGGCGGCCGTCGCTCCAGCGGTACCTCCCTGGAGCCGGTGCCTGCCTCTCCTTCTCCTGTGCTCCGCTGCTTCGCGAGGCGGGGCCGGCGGCGCCTGGTCACCTCCTGCCCGCTCCCGGCCGACCCGCGGCTGGCCCGCGCCGCCGCCGCCGCTCAGAGCCGCTCTGTGACACCCCTGCCGTTCCTGTCCTCCCCGGCCCTGTCCTCGGCAGCCCTCTCCTCCTCAGTCCGGGCCGGCCTGTCCTCCCCGGCCCTGTCCTCGACAGCCCTCTCCTCTCCAGTCCGGCCCGGCCTGTCCTCCCCGGCCCTGTCCTCGGCAGCCCTCTCCTCTCCAGTCCGGCCCGGCCTGTCCTCCCCGGCCCTGTCCTCGGCAGCCCTCTCCTCTCCAGTCCGGCCCGGCCTGTCCTCCCCGGCCCTGTCCTCGGGAGCCCTCTCCTCTCCAGTCCGGGCCGGCCTGTCCTCCCCGGCCCTGTCCTCGGCAGCCCTGTCCTCCCCAGTCCGGCCCGGCTCAGGTCGCACACAGCCGGCTCCGCTGCTGCCGGCCGGAGCAGACTATCCTCTAAGGGAGACTCTGCCCCGAGAGTGCTCGGCAGCGGCACGGCTCCCACCCCGGTCTGTGGTTCCCCCTGACCCGTGGACGGGGAGGCGGGAGCCGCCGTCAGTGTCGGATCAGACACTCCCGACCAGGGACTGTGCCGTGCTCGGCCCGCACCCTGACCCGTGGACGGGGAGGCGAGAGTCGCCGTCAGTGTCGGGTCAGACACTCCCCACCAGGGACTGTGCCGTGCTCGGCCCGCCCGCTGAACAGCCGGCGGCGGTTCATGTCTATCCAGGCAGTCACCTCGTAGAACCGTGTCCCGTTCAGTCGCCACAGAAGACTGATGTCATCCTCCAGTCGGGCGGGAGGTTACGTCCTTGTCTGGTTGCTCAGCAGACCGACTCCGTTTCCCGAGCGGAGGCAATGCACCCCGTGTCATCCCCTCATAGGATGGCTCCCACTTTCAACTCGGATCGATTGTTTCCCGTGCTTTCCCCTCGTAAGACTAGTACTCTCCCTCGGTCAGATGGGCCATTTACCTCGTCACCCCCTATGCAAACGGGCGCCCTTATCCACCCAGAGGGCTTGTTCCCCGGAGAGAAGCTCCCCGCGCCATCGCCGCAGAAGTCTGGCACCCTCCCTCACCCGGAAGGCTGGTGTGCCGGAGGCAAAGTCCCCCAGCTGTCACCCCTTCTGCCGACCGGCCGCTGTCGCCGCTCCTCCGTCCGCCTGGCATCCTGCGGGCCGCCTGTCCTGCCAGCCCGCGGGCAGCCTGTCCTGCCATCCTGCGGGCCGCCTGCAGCTCCACCTGTCCTGCCAGCCCGCGGGCCGCCTGTCCTGGCAGCCCGCGGGCCGCCTGTCCTGCCAGCCCGCGGGCCGCCTGTCCTGCCATCCCGCGGGCCGCCTGCAGCGCCACCTGTCGCCGGACCAACATCAGCATCCTATCCTTATCCGTGGCTCGTCTCCAGTGAGTGGTGCTTGTGACTGGTACAACCTGCAGCGACTAGTTGGTCTACTGTATGTTTTCTGAATACATTATTGTGATTTACCCCGGAAACCAAATAATAAGACAGCATAACAATGTGAATTCGGTGGTTCATAGGTTATGTGCGCTGTGTCCTTTACGATATGTAACTTATGCGGTTGTGTTTGGTCCTTTGCTGTTGCATGATCCCAGTTTGTCTTCCAGAGGATGAATTGTTCTACCCGAACAAGCGGCGATCGCCATTGAAGAACGGCAATGAAGTGACCTCTATGGTGGCCGTGAACGGGTGAGTGAACGCCCCCGTGCGACTGACCTCTGCCGGTCAACCGGGGCTGGGGGACGTCTACTTTCATCACTTCATTGGGCACAAGAAGTCTACTATTCTGGTGTCCTTTGGTGTGAGGGGTCGTCGGCTTAGTGTTGTCTGCGTTGCTGCTGAACTCGGCGACAGCTGACTGTCGCTGCTCCGTCTCAATTGTCAATTGGAACTAGCGTTCTCTATGGGCCTGTTCCTGTGGCGCCTCTTAACCTCCTCTAACCTCCTCCAAGTTGCTCCAACTTGCAGCTGTATGTGCAATAGGATACGACTGGAGCAAGTTGGAGCAACTTGGAGGAGGTTAGAGGCGCCACGGGAACACGCCGGGCCGAGGGCGTACATCGCATTAATTTACGGATGCTAGCGTCCTCTATAATAATGGGCCTGTTCCAGTGGCACCTCTAACCTCCTCCAAGTTGCTCCAGCGTGCAACTGTGTGCATTAGTATAGGACAGCTGCAAGTTGGTGGAGGAGGTTAGAGGTGCGACGGGAACAGGCCCATTGTGCCGATGTCACCGGTGAGTGACTGTGGCAAACAGCTTGGGCTCCACGGTAATCCCATAGTGTTTGGCGTACGCATTCCACGGACAATTAAGTCTGTCTGAAAATTGAGCAGACGCGAGGTCTTCCGTCAACTAGGGGGACAAAATCTACGTATGAGCGGCCCGACCGTAGCCATGTTTTTTTAGAGGCTTATTTATTCGTAATTACTCGGTTCATATGGCTGAAAATTTGCACACCAAAATATTCATGTCGTAAAAATATCGTATTCAATTTCCTAAATTTAGCGTTGTCGAGTTTAGGAGCAGCGCGCGCCGACGCACAACCCTGTCTTCCCTATGGTGGTAGTTGCGCAACTTGCGGCCACGACCAGGCGGCATCGCGCTCAGCCGGGCGTTTTACTGGTGATATTGTTTAGGCACTGGAGAATGTGACCTTAAATTTACATTGAGGGTGTTTAGCTTGCCACCATAAAATTATCATTATCGACACTATAACCCCGACTGATATCACTATGAGTGTTGCTGTATGATTGTGTGGCTATGAGATGACGCGCCTCCGACTCGATGACGCGCCTCTGACTTGATGACGCGCCTCTGACTCGATGACGCGCCTCTGACTTGATGACGCGCCTCTGACTCGGTATCGCTGCTCCGTCAGGTCGCCAGTGTACAGTCGCCATAGCCACGACGACTCCGCGGCCACCCCCTGCCCCGCCGGCAGCCGGCAGGTTCGGAACCTGCACGACCACCACCAGCTGTGGTAGCAGGTCAGGCGTCGGACGCGTCTGTCGCCCGTCTGCGGAAGCTCGCCCGGTCGGCTCGGACGTCGGAGACGAGCAACACGAACACGTATGCACAGTACTGGCAACTGGCCGCGCACACAGACACAGACTGGCCACAGCCCGTGTCGCTACATACCTCCTACACAGCTGCACACTACTGCGGACGTCGACCCGCGCTCTGTCGACCGATGGCACTTGGCAGCTTTACCCGGGAGCAACCACCGCAGCTGCAGCGAGTCGGCCCAGCTTCGTGCCGGTACACCGGGCCTGTGTCAGTCCGCCCCGCTCCGTCCCGCCTCACCTCATTCGCTGACTGGAGAATCCGCGCGTCTCGAGGCAGGAGACCGCGGCCAACCTCATCGGAGATTGCTGTTTTACGTCTACTTAATGTTATGATGGCTGTTGGAGATTGTACTTACTTGAACGCTGGCTGTCGCGAACAAAGTGAGTCGGTTGTGACGGACCGGACCAATGGTGATGGTGATGTTGGACGCATTCCGTTCTCTCAGCTGCGGCCGCTGCTCGGCCGGCTGTCCACCAGTATTAACCGCCAGGCGGGGGCGCCAGGCGAGGGCGCCGCCGGGGCCCGGAACGTAGTCTCTCTGCTGCCGATCGCCACTCCACTGTCCGTTGTGCAATCGTGTTGTGCCTATTAACTCGCTCTGGTGCTGGCTCACCAGGGTACCTACTGACACCAAAGACGACGCACACTGGCGCCGCGGCTCGCCGACTTACACGTGCTCGCCGACTTACACGTGCAATTTATCTACACGTGTCGTTTTTGCACGTGTCGCTCACTCCTGTAACCCACTCACTCTAGTCTGTGTTCGTTTACGGCTGAGTAACCCACTCACATCTAGTCTGTGTCCTGTGACTGACTGCGTTGTGCTTTCTTTGAATACTCACACTGGTGGTGCCGGGACCCAATGTCACACGTTTTCTCAACACGTCACATATTTAACATATGTATGTACTCACTCGTTTTATATTTTGCAATGCGTAGACCGTCTTCGCGTCGTTTTTAAGTCTTCGCGTCGTGTCGCTTGTCGTAGATAAGTGCACTTAGCTGGTGGGTCCAGTGATATGAACGGCGTTTGCAGTTTTTTTAGTCAATAAATGGAAGTGGAAATCGATTTTTGTTTGGTTTGTGGTTTGCTGTTCAAAAGTATACATATTACATTCGGAGGAATCTTGAAATATTGGCAACTGATGTTTGCGACTGCGAGAAGAAAAAATTGTGTGCGATGAATGATGCTCGCTAACCCTCCCCACAGGGTTGACCGTGCCAATATTCCCTTCTTAAACGTTGACGATTGTTTTTTGCTCGACAATCATAATATTTGTGGTCTCCTTGTATTTATTTTTTTGTCAGAAGAAAGTTCCGGGTCATTTCTTCTGACTTGTCTCCGATTGGCGTAAAGCGTGTCGGAGCTTTTGCCTCTGTAGCTGTAGCTGATGTAGTTGTACTTTGTAGTTGTAGCTGATGGGTGCGAACAGTCTGAACAAACTCAAACCCACGTTGACTGGTCCTCACAAGAGTTGTCCTCACTCACAACTCTTTATTCCAGAATCCAGATGCAAAATATTTAACAGCTGGTGTTACATACACTGTACACATGAGCAGACTACACATATCCGTCCGAATACATACAGAGCGTCCCGACTGTACACAGTGTACAGAGGGCGCCACTGGCGGCCGGACCCAGCCGACCGGTCGGCATTGCACGGGAGGATATGCCACTCCTGGTGACCGCCAGCGCGTGCCTCGCCAGGTCAGACGGCCCTCCCCTCCTCTCACTCTCAGTGGAATGTGAAATAGCTGTCAGGGCTGGCAGGGTTCGCGGCTCCGCGAACGTCACCAATCGCCTCCGGGCGTATCACAAAACAGCAGTCATGCACGTGCGATACACAATATCCGACGCGCGCGCACGTGCAGTACACAATTATCCGACAACGCACTCTGCGCGCTGTCGCACGGATCACAATGTCTGACATTTAAATCATGGTGTGTACAACCGCAATCCGCATATCACACCACCTACTGCTTACTCTTACGGTCTTGTGTCGTCTTTTATTGCAAAAATAATCATCTATTCACCAATTTGAACACTGATGTAGCGCTTGCCATTGACCTGGTGATGTCTTCGCGCGTCTCTGTTAGCGCGAGTCTGCACAATGCAGACTGGTGGTGCGGCTAGCAACTGACGCTCCAGCACTGCTGACACACTGTCGGTGCCACCACTGTCGATACACTGTCCGGGTGATGATACTGTCACTGTCGATGCCAAGAGGACAGTTGGCGGACCGCGTTTGACGCTCGACAGTGGTGGCGTCCACTTGGTACGCTCTGACTAGATAAATGAGAGGGAGATGCTGACTGCTGAGAGTTCGTCAATGTCACTGAATTAATAATGAATATGCTTGCCGTGAAGGCATGTCGGCCTGGCCACCGCTGCCTGCGTCTGGCATGTCCCATAGGACAGGTCCGCAGTAGATGGCACACTACGAGTGGTGCCATCCTGTGGTGGCTGACATCCAGTGGCTGGTACCAGAGCCGGCGACGCACTGGCCTCTTCAGCGTCCCACCGCCCGGTCAAAGTGGAGCTCCGAGCGGACCAAAGCTCGTGTTCACCGGCTCACGACCCCGCTCGTGCCGGGTTCTGATACATGGCGGCGCCAGACGGCCTGTCCTCCACAGCGGCCTCTCAGTGGTCGCGGTCGGTGAAGTAAGAGTTCTGCATGAGGTACAGCTTGTCGATAGGGTTGATGCTGCCGTAGTTCTGCATCATGTCCAGTGGCTGCGGAGCTGACGATGTTTGCATCCTGTCGGCAAGGAACACCGAGCACCGTCAACAACGGGTGGCTGGTGTTGGAGGGCACCGAGAAACACGATGCAGCCTCCCAGCCGACGTATTGGGACCAAATGTCCCGGTGGCTGTTCTTAGTAGGCATGGCAACGCGTCCTTGGAGGGACCTTTCAGACACCGTTCTATCTATCTCTCACATGAGCACATTCGGGCATGAATAGATGACAACAATTATTTATCACACCTACATTTGGTAGCAATGAATCGTCTGATACGTCTGGATGGAAATCAATCACCTCGCATCGCAGAGTAAAATGGTATACTCTGGCACATCTGAATTGAAATACCCCTTTCACTCGGTGAGAATATATATTGTTTGGACTAATTTCGAGCAAATGTGCGCTGAAATTACTGGTTTTCGCACTCACATGTTTGGATCGGCGTTGCTGTCGTCCATGTTCTCGAAGGAGGCCGTGTCTTCGAGGCTGACGTCATCAGAGCCGCAGAAGCTCTCGTTTGATTGTGCTGAAACGAAGGAGGCAAAGGGCTCGCGTTAGTACGTACAATACGTGGGAAATGAGGCGAGTCGAGTTAAGGTAGTGAGTGTACCGCGAGGTGTGAGGCGAGTCGAGTTAAGGTAGTGAGTGTACCGCGAGGTGTGAGTCGAGTCGAGTTAAGGTAGTGAGTGTACCGCGAGGTGTGAGTCGAGTCGAGTCCAGGTAGTGAGTGTATCGCGAGGTATGAGTCGAGTCGAGTTAAGGTGGTGAGTGTACCGCGAGGTGTGAGTCGAGTCGAGTTAAGGTAGTGAGTGTACCGCGAGGTAAGAGTCGAGTCGGGTTAAGGTAGTGAGTGTACCGCGAGGTGTGAGTCGAGTCGAGTTAAGGTAGTGAGTGTACCGCGAGGTGCTCGTTATTCTGCTCCGAAACGGGGCTAACCCGCTGTCGTTCAGCTAATGAAACCAACCATGCGTCAGTTTAAAACGTAAAACCAATTCCGATTCGACAAAACCGTTCTGCGTATTGCCATTGAAAGAACCAGCTGGGCTAAATTGCACTCATATACTCATACGACTGTTGGGTATGTTTAGATATGCAACCCTGGTGTAGCTATATGCCCGAAAATTGTGTTCAGCTCTGCTGCTTACCGTCAGGAGAGTATGGATGACCGACACTCGGTGTTCCGGATCCATAGGGACTGTCGGCCGTATCTGCAACACACCCACAAAAGACTGTGTTGATGCACGTGACCGATGGCATTGGCAGTGGCAGACGTTCTCCACGCGAGCAGATGACTAATTGTGTTCCATGTTAGCATGCCGTCGTGTTTGTGAGTAGAGTGAACTGTCGTGACCGCACCGCTGCCGCTCCACCCAAACTCACAGTCTGTGTCTGCCTTCTTGTCGGCGGGATCGGCGTCCTTCTTGTCCGTCTTGTCCTTGCCGTCCTGGCCGTCCTGCTGCTGCTTGGCGCGTCGCTGCAGCTTCTTCATCTTGGCCCGCTGGTTCTGGAACCAGACCTGTACCACCCGCACCGAGAGGCCCGTCTCCTTGGCCAGCGCCTCCCGGATCTGAAACACGCACAGAGATTGTGTGTGGCAGAGCTGTCAAAACCACGCACACCGACAGGCCAGTCTCCTTCGCCAGCGCGCCAGCGCCTCGCGAATCTGAAACACGGAGCTAATCTGAAACGCGAATATGAAACTGAGTGGCTGTGGATGGCAGAACAGCCGACAGACATGCTGTGACTGTCCAATGTGTCCATTGTCCAATGCGGTAGCCATACGATAGACGGACGATGGTGATGACATTGGCAATGGCAATGGCAATGGCTGGGAGATGCTATGCTTGCACATATTTCGACACCACCATTGGCCGACATCTGGCCTCACCCCCATTTCCCTCGCCGTCATATACTTGCTGATAGTTGATATCTTTGGGTTGGCCCTTTGTGAACTATTCTCAATTAGTTCTTGTCCGAGACGAAATTCTGTTCGTAAAACTTTTACGTGGGGAAGTTATGCAATGGAAACTTGTATCCCAAAAGTTTTGGCATAAGAAATTAATTCACTGTCACCCCGCTGTGGCATGTAAAAGTGTAACTATATGCAGACCGCGCTTCGTGGTGTCATCCCATGTGAGATAAAAGGATGACTCGTAAACCGGGTTCGAGACCCGTGCGAGGTGATCTGGTGTGGTGCGATCAGCATATGACATCGTTCAGTATCCCGGTATTAGGCCAAAAAGGGCCGGGCCCGACTGCATTGTGCGTCACGTAAAATATTCCCACTTTATTCTTTTTGGTTCAGGACTTGGGGCAAGATTATATGTTGGACCGGAAATGCACCACCGCCTCATCACTGGGTAATTTAGCGTGAAGCTAACAACAGTCCCTGCGTAGGATTGGACATTGCCCCAAAGCCACGATACAAACCACTCTGCCTATTTTATTTTTTAGGAATCTTGGCTGTGCCGTTACTCGCTAGCGAATTATGATTATGTATCAGCTTTATCCCGCAGTTCATGTGACACTGCACGGCTGATAATGAACACGCAGCAACACTTCTCCCGAGCAGCGCTCACCTTCCTGCACGGCTTGGGGCTGATCTCGAACGAGGCTTTGAACTGCCGCCGCTGCGCTGACGTGAGGATGGTGCGTGGCCTCTTCGGTCCCCTGCGGCCGTCCCGGGGTCGACCAGTCTCGTCTCCCAGCTCCAGCCCTGCGGCAGCGGCAGTAGCGCTACAGTTATCCACGGCTATCATAAGTTACAACTGTGGACAGCGCTCACGGAATTGAATAGTTATTGCATTAGAGGTCGTTCAGATGTCAGTTTCGTAAGAATGCTGAAATACACGCTGTTGCCCAAAAAGGTACCTACCTGGGACTCTACAGGAAAAGTTTGGTAATCATTGAAATACGCCAGATTGAGAAAATGACTACTCTATAAAATGTACGAATTTACTCTCACGTTCTTTTGAATTAATATCTTTTTAAACAAAACGCAAGTCACAAAACATATTTTTGCACAATATTCTCAAAAGTTACCCTTCCCGGAAACTTCCTTTGAAAATATTTTGTGCCAGGTAGGTATTTAACTGGCTCGCAGTAAAAAAGGAGAACTTTGCAGCAAACTTAGTCATTCCGTCTGAATTGCGGTGCAGTCGGGCGGGTGGACGTTACCGGCGTGCTTACCTGGTATGCCGGCGTCAGTCGGGCGCGGTGTCGTTACCGGCGTTCTTACCTGGTATGCCGGCGTCAGTCGGGGGCGGTGGACGTTACCGGCGTTCTTACCTGGTATGCCGGCGTCCCAGAAGTCTCCCTGTGTCTGTTGCAGCATGAACATCTCCTTGTCATAGTCAGTGCGGCAGAGCAGCTGACCCTGGCGCAGCACGAACTGGTCGCCCTTCTGCAGCAGCTGGCAGCAGACGACGCACACGAAACACTGCATGTGGTACACCTGGGTCTGGGCGCGCATCACCAGCTCGTGTGGCAGCGCCCGCTCGCCGCAGCCGGAACACTTCACCAGGTACAGCCTGCCGAGAGACACAGAGGGAGGGTCAGACCGTGTGTCCAGCCGAGACACGGTCGTGCTGTGTGGCAAGAAGACCTCGCCAGGTTCATCGCCACCATGGAGCAGGATTGTCAGGATACCTGGTCCCACTGACACGGAGTGAGGACCAACACCGGCAAACTGAATTCAGCGTGGTGGAATGGGCGCCATATAGCCTAGTAGCTGCGGCGCTCTTAAACCCAAATCATCATCAGCGTAGTTGACCACTGTCAAAACTATCGGGGCCTAGCCCCATTCCCATAAGGTTTCGCGAGGATGCAGCGCAGCCTCCGAGAGAGCCCGCGGTGAGGAATCTTGGCGTGCTTTTCGATAAAGCACATCACTTACGACTGCCAATTGTCTGCCTTCAGTTAAAAATACACTGACGCATAAGCCCGTCTCACATGCGATATCAGGCACCTACCCCAACCTATTACACACATTGATTAGTGTTCTGATCATTTATCTCTTCGGTATTATATGGCCGCCTTCAGTCACGGGTCTGAGAGGAACACGCAGAGACTCTAGGCCAGTGATTCTTAAATAGGAATGCTTATCCCACTTGGAGTAATGGAGACTTTGGTCGAGGGTCATGCTAATAGCGATTGAGCTGAGCAGCTAAGCGAGAAATTATAGCTGATTCATTTGATGATGTGGCGCACAAAGCAATTGCACCTAATTTATCCCAGTTTTTTGCTCACTGTCACTACATTAACGCCAAGAGCAGCAAGAACAATTCATATAAATGATGATCAGCTTTGTGTTCCGGTTTGCGTGTTGTTATACGTTGGGAATCACCGCTTTAGGCGCAGGTGGCAGCACACATGTCTACTTCAATTCTTGTCCCTAGATGGCACCAGTAGTAAACGCCTGAAGTTATGCTGTACCGCATAGCTTGAAGCCGAGAACTGCGGTCTGCGCAATGGGGGAGCGGGCAACGAGTCATTCTGTTCATCAAAAGGCGTAACCTTGACGTTGAGAACCACTGCTCTATACCTACTCTTTTTAATTTTGGCATGCTTATGATCTCCGGCCGATAAAAATTCAACCATATGCCTGACCTGAGAGAACGAACTGGGCTCGGTACTCAATCGCGAGGCAGCTGTCCGAAATTCGTTCGCTAAATGTTCTCCACAAAATTATATGTACCGGATAGTCACCGGTACTGGCTCAGTCCCCTCAGCTTCAGGCCGGCCGGCTCTGCACTCTTGGGACAAGCGCCAGGACGCTGATCTGTCTATACCTACCCAATGTCATTTGCAACGTGTTAATCTTCTAATGATGCAACTGGGAAGCATTTATTTTGCTCATTACTGTCGTATTCGTATGGGTTGGGTATTTCTCAAATAAACGATACACTCAATACGTGCATCAGCTATTATAGCAGCGTGTGCAAGCTGTTGTGTTATACATACAACTTAGTGATAAAGGCATCGTTTCAAAATGGAAATAGTAATCGTTCTTTGAGTTGAATTGATAAGTATCACATAACCCTCGCTCTACAGGGGGCTGACAGCCCCTCCCCCCCTGATATTTTTCTTGAAATACGTTTTACACATGCAGCGCATCTTGCTGAAATGTTCAGTAGCTGAGTTTACTAGAATTATACGTATGCTGTAAAAATTGCATTGAAATGGGTTGAGTTGTTTGGGATTTTTTGTTGTTGTTGAAAAATCGTGTATTCATACATAGCAGACAATAAACATTACACTACAGACACAATACGTACTCGCTATTTTCTACTCTACTTATTTGTGCGGCCCGTCTGGCCAAGCCGGAACATCACCAGTAACATCGGCATCGGCAGTAAATATCTTTGGGTAGGAATGTTTTATGCAAAATGTGATCAATTTACAATATATTTTGGTCTCGTCTGTCGATTTGAAGTAACAACTCCATTTGCGTGGGAAAATGTCATTATTTTGAATTAGAGGTCATCATTGCAAAAGGCACATAACTACGAAATAGTAGCCACTTGCAAGTTTTGAGGGACTCTAATTTGGATGCGCATTGCCCTCCCGCCAATGTAAAAAGTATCGAGAAGAGCGCATCACAGCCTAGCGTTAGAAGTTAACGACAGAGCTGTCAGCTTTGCCGAAGCGTCAAAACAGACGCTCAGTTGGCCCGGTGTGGTGCCTGCCATGAGGCTCAGTTGGCCCGGTGTGGTGCCTGCCATGAGGCTCAGTTGGCCCGGTGTGGTGCCTGCCATATGGCTCAGCTGGCCCGGTGTGGTGCCTGCCATGTGGCTCAGCTGGCCCGGTGTGGTGCCTGCCATGAGGCTCAGTTGGCCCGGTGTGGTGCCTGCCATGAGGCTCAGCTGGCCCGGTGTGGTGCCTGCCATGTGGCTCAGTTGGCCCGTTGTGGTGCCTGCCATGTGGCTCAGCTGGCCCGGTGTCGTGCCTGCCATGTGGCTCAGCTGGCCCGGTGCCGTGCCTGCCATATGGCTCAGCTGGCCCGGTGTGGTGCCTGCCATGTGGCTCAGTTGGTTAGACCGCAGTGCAAACTACACGATTACCATGCGTTCGACCGCCATATTGGCTGGTGGAGATGTACTCCGACGCGTGTGCAATGAAAAAATATATACCATCCTATAAAATGTCAAAGTGAGGTCAAATGTCAGGTCACGGTCAGGTCAAAGGCCAAAATCGGCGTATTTGAGTTTATGGGCCATACTTTCCATCCAAAGCCTTCGATTGCGACCAGTTTCACCCAAAGTGCTGCTAAAGGTATGATACATATCCCACATAAGCTAAAGTGAGATTGTTGGCCAAGGTCAAGGTCAAGGTCAGGTCACAAAAGGTCAGTATGCTCAAAATATCTACGAAAGTCATGCAACACATGTTGTATGAGTTATTTTCCACGTATTATTCGATAGTGATAGTCATTTTACCACCTGACATCATTTACTTGATGTAAATGCCAATTTTAGGTCAAATTCAGGTCACCGAAGGTCAAATTTTGTAATTGTTAAATATAAACAAAAAAGACATGTTGCTAGACCAGAAGTGTCTCATAAATACAGTGGTGGCATTTGTTTGTCTGTATCTAGTCAATAAAAGCCAAAAAACGCAATTTCAAAATATGACGTCATGAGTTACCCATACTTTAGATGTCATAAGTCCGTCAAAAATGGAAATATCAGTTTGAAATTTGGTATTGTAGTTGCCTATGTATGGTTCTCTGACATATCTTCCGGTTTTTTGAATATTTTTTTTTATTTTTTGCATTTTGTGATAACTTCCCCCCAAAAGAAATGTTTTCTTAGTTTTTTGGGGGTCAAAAACTAAAAATTTCACAAATCCGAGATAGCAGGTTTATAGCCGTTGCAATTTTATATCTTATGGCGTTTTTCGATTGCATTTTGCTTCAAATTTGCCATTTGTACGGCCTGGCAAAGTATAGCTGATTTGGGTGTAAAACTCGTGTGTAGTGACGTCACTAAATTCGCTATAACTCGAGAAAAAAATGTCGACCAAATTGCTTCATTTTTGCACACAAGACGTAAAAATGATCGATAAGAAGGTAACCTAAGTTTCAGATTGATAGCGCTATAATTTTTTTTTATCTATTGCGAAAATTCATCAGGGGGGGGGCGTTAAACGCCCCCCCCCCCCAGTCAATGGCGGGTTAAAGAGAATGTTTCGCTTCTCTGAAAGTTGTCAAATATACGCTGGTTGTAGTCCAAAATATGAAGTAAATGCTGCTGAAAACGATGGTGATATTTTGTTCTCTCGAAAGTCACTTAACTTCATACAAATTAAGTTTTTAAATATGGGATGATGACGTAATTATTGAGCTATAGAGAGCTATAGAGAAACCCTTTACGCTGCCAAAATATGGCACAATCGTTTCAGACAATTCTGGAGACTTAAATACAAACATTGTGGAACTGTGTCTTCTTCCGCACAGATCACAATGACGAGTGCGATGCATTGCGATAGATCAATATTATTTGTTTTAAAACAACAATCAATCCATAAATGAAACTTCAAACAACACGAAGAACTTCAACTTGGACCGCAACCTATCGCTTTGGCCGTTGTTTGCATCGTACTCGGTAATCCAGCCAAGGTTCGAGAAATACAGGTCGTCTGACTTCCAGGACCAACAATCTTGAAGTGGCTGTCAGCCAATCAGCGGCGGCACTACCATAGACCCCACTTGGCAAATTCGAAATTCAATTGCTTAAAAATGGATAAGTTATTGGGAAAATGACCTATTTTTCATATGATCGCCAACAGAGCTACGCTCCACTGACAGGTGAAGTCGTGAAGATAAGATATAACAATAAATACACTACGCAGCACACACATCACATAATCACACAGCCTAAAGTTTACAGTCACAGACTGCAGGGTGAAAACGTACTTGATTACCTGTGCTTTAAAAGCTCCAAAACTGTCATAAAAGATGTCTGCGTTAAAAGCACTGCCTAAAAAGGCATTCATTGCTCTAGGGAGCCGGCAGAACATCCCAGAGTCCACAGTTCTTACCCGTGCTCGAGGCACGGTTAAAAGAGAGACGGTGCGGGTCGATCGAGGCGGCACGTGTAGGGGAAACGATTCGAGCAGGACCTGTGAGTTCACTTTCCCCCGCAGGATGTTCCTCAAGAAGAGCAGGTCATGCTGCACTCTGCGTGATGCTAAGGAAGGAAATTTGAAATGGAGCAGAAGGCTACCATAAGAGAGACAATTACCTTGTCCGGAGGATGTATGAGTGAGTAGCCAAATGAGGAACTTGTGCTGCACTCGATCGACCCGCACCGTGTGGGAGTAGGCCGCCCCCGCACAGACCACGCTACAGTATTCTAAAATCGACGCACGATCGCGAAGTACGCAGCTAGCACTGCGCTCCGGTTGAATTTTGAAGTGCTAGTACCGATTTGAAAAGAACGAGTAAGGAGGCCTAGTGCTCGGTTGGCCCTGCTGACTATGTCAGAGACATGTGATGCAAAGGTTAATTTGGTATCTAGTGTTACGCCGAGGTCCCTAATTTTGCTTACATGATCCAGTTCGGTACTATTCAGAAAATATTTGGTCTGGACGGGTGCACGCCTGGGAGTCATCGTAAATTATTTGCATTTTGCAGGGTTGAGGGTCAGTCCCCACCTGACGGACCACGCTGACAGACGGCTGAAATCCCTCTGCAGTAACAGTCCGTCAGCTGGGGAGATGATTTTGCTGAGAATTTTGACATCGTCTGCATACAAAAGGCAGCCGGATTCCATTTTACTCGGTAGGTCGTTAATGAACATCGAAAAGAGAAGGGGAGCCAAAAGTGATCCTTCTGGAACGCCGGAGGTCACCGGTTTCCAGTCGGAGGTTTTACCGTTGATGATAACTCTCTGGCGTCTATCAGACAGATACGAGACGAACCATTTTAATGCAAGCTCCTTCAAGTGGTAGGAGTGTTTTAGCTTGTGAATGAGGAGCGCATGGTTGACGCTCTGAAAAGCGGCTGAGTAATCAGTATAAATGGCGTCCGTCTGATATCCGTCGGATATGGCCTCCCACGCGTGCTTAATATAAACACTTAGTTAGGTTCGTGCTGCACGAACGCCCAGGAATAAAACCATGCTGCTGCTGCTGCTGCTCAAAACCGGTGCGACATGACGGAACAGTTCATCATAAACAACGCGCTCCAGTATCTTCCCGAAGAGAGGAAGCAGGGAAACAGATCTGTAATTTGATGGCTCTTTTGTGTCGCCTTTCTTGAATAATGGTATGATGTTTGCTTCCCCATCTCCGCGGAAGACACCGGATCTCGCCGACAGGTTACACATCTTTGTAATAGGGATGACCAGCTCGTCCGCGCACTCCGGGATTATGCGAGCATAGATATTTAAATAACGGCCAAATATAATGGCTATCTCAGTTCAAAACCAATACCAAGGTGAAACATTCCCTTGAACCCTATTACTGTCGGGATAAAAAATACGAATCTGTCGGGGGAGCTATTCGCTCTCTCCCCCCCTCCTTTCGTATCTCGGAAACCGCTGGACCGATTATCTCTGGGAAAGCGGCATTCGATTCCTTGGAGCATAAACTACATGCATACATTCATAAATATGCAAAATGTTGTCATGGGCAGGTAGCAAAAAAAATGGGGCAAACATGCATTTTTATATTCTTGCCCTGGGACGTTGTTTGGACGCAAATTGTTTTCATGTTGCTGGATTTTGCCACCTAATTGTATGCTCTAGCATATACTCTTTTAAAGTTTGGGGAAATTACCCCAATGGCGTCCTCAGGCAATTCCAAAGGGGATATCTAAAGATGTCACTATAATATTTTTGCCGCTTTAATTTCTGTTTTAGATGCTTATAATTATATGTGTATGCATGATAATGTAATATATAATTAATTAATTATATTAATAATTAATGTATATTATTTTATTATATATTATTATATTGCATATATAATTGCATACCTGTGACCGCCTATGCCCCAAAATACAATTGTGATCCATGCAGAAGATATTGCATGAAATTACCCACTGCAAAATAACGTCCAGGGGCACTAAACACAATGCGCGTGAGCGGAGTCAAGCAAATGCCCCCAAAATCCGTCCTTGGACCCGCCCTTTGGACCCCCCCCCCCAAAAAAAAAAAATGTGCAAGACATTGCTAAAACAGGTCACCAAGTTTCAAGTTGATATCTTTTGCTATGTAGTTACACGGCGTGGTTCCACAACTCCCCCTAATTTCATCCCTGGAGCCGCCCATAACATTGGGCCATGCGCTTGCGTCCCACCTCTAGAACCGCCTATGCCACAAAATACAATTGTGATCCATGGAGATGATATTACACGAGATAGTCTACCGCGAAATAACGTTTTGAGTTACTAAACACCATGTGTGTATACACTTGCCCACAAAAAACGTTCCTGGAGTCGCCTGTGGGAAACCCCCACAAACAAAAATCACACAAGGTGTGCAAAGAACAGCTAAGAAGGTGCACTGAGTTCAAAATTCGTATCTTTTATATTTCGATGAAATACCAGTGACCCAAAATGCCTCCCAAAATAAGTCCCTGGAGGCGCCCATGCTCAATCTAAAAAAAAATGTTCAACATGTCTACAAAAAGTAGTAAGGAAAGGTGTGAAAGTCATAGGCTCGAATCTACAACGCGAACGGTTAGATAATGGGAACTGATCCCCTTTGAAAGTCGAGTCACGATGAAAACCCAAACATGCCCCCCCAAAAAAAAAAACACGCCTGGTGCCGCCCCTGGTAAGCTGAAAATTGTGAAAATTTGCCAAAATGTGGCTAATGAATATTTAGGAAAAATCAAAAAGGGTGATGGCCGTTTCTTTACTCGTTTGGGGACAGGAGCGGACAAACCTTAAGTGGGGTCGTGTTAGCCCCCTCCCCCCCCCCCCCCCCCAACCCCCACCCCGACACTAATAGGGTTAAAGACTGACGTGTCTTCTCAGACATTGATCAAGGCGATTTGGGCTACTCGACTCAGCACCGTCTTTCTCCCACGACCAGTTTAGTTTCCGAGGGATTCCGCAAGTGCAATCACGAGCCATCCAGACATGGCCTCTGAGCGCGAAGGGCGTTTCTCAGAAACTGACCCTTGACGTCTTATCACGGCCAAGGCTAGGTCACCGAGGCAGGTCGCGTCATCAACTGACACTCCTAGATGCCCTGAGGCGGGTCTCGGACTACCGAGACTTTCGGCTTGATTCTATTGGTTCCGCGGACATCTAAAGGCAATGAAGGAGTATGTCCAAGGGGCATACAAATCCGAACACCCGGTATATTTAGCGATTATATCTTCTTCTATTTTTACTGCAGAAACACGAAGAATGTCTTCTGACGAAATTACGGATTAATAATGAATACTGATTTCGTCATTAGACGAAATCCGTATAAATTACTTTTGAGTTTTTTCTTCTTCTCAAGGTACTGAAGATAATATCATTTTGTACTATTTATTTGCGTAGGAATATGTAAATATTGGACTCGAGCTCGAGTTCAATCGGAATAGCTAATTCTTTTGAAGTTCAAATATTCTTTCAAATCCTCAGGTTAACTCAGGGGTGGATCCAAGGAACCCGAAAGGCGACTGATATCGGCAGAAAATGAACGCATATCCCGACTTTAAAAAAATTATCAGCAACTTTAATTATTTTTTTTAATTAGTTCTTAGTGCATAACCAAGCGAAATCTGATCTGCTTTGGGACTTCTTGAGATTTAGCCCCAAACCAACTTGTTTGAATTGTGTGGTCCCGCCAGTGCTAGCAGGCTAGAACCTAACACTATAAATATGACACAGATGTTAATTCAATCCTAAAAACACTTCAGCTATCTCCCCTACTGAAGCAGGCTTTCCTAAACCAGTTCGTTTTAGTTGTACCATGCCGACCGTACTGCAGGTTGGGCTCGGGAGTACAATGGTGGGAACCACGCCGCGGCCGCATACAAACTCTGTTGTCACGCGAGACCCACCTCTCGTAGTCGTACTTGCAGAAGACCTTGCTGTCTTTGGTGAAACAGGACTGGGTGAGGCGGACGCGGCAGACGGAGCAGACCAGACACTCCTCGTGCCACGAGGCGTCCATCATCCGCAGCAGGAAGCGGTCGGTGATCTTCAGACTGCAGCCGGCGCAGCACTCCAGCTGTTCACACTTGACCTCATCTGCGGCCACACGGAGAGAGGTCAGCTCATTAGAACGGTGAATCAGACACGGGTTCGCTTAACCCGCTGGGGGGGGGGTAATATTACCCCCCCCCCCCCCCCCCTCGTATCTTCCGAACCAATGACCGCAGCGGGACGCGCAAGGCGGAGGTAGCTCTCAAGGAGACGAATATAATGCACACCCGAAATTCTTAAAATAAGGTCACATGTTTGGTCACCATCAGGTCAGAGGTCAAACTTGAGGTATTTGAGTTTTTGAGCCATACTTTCCATCCAAAGCCTTACATTGCGACTATTATCGCACAAGGTGCTCTCAAAGGTATAATGCATCTCCCGTATAAGCCGAAAGTGAAATTGTAAAAAAGGTCAAGGTCAAGGTCAGGTCACACAAGGTCACAGGTCTACGAAAGTCATGCGACAAATGTTGTAGGGGTTATTTTACACGTATAATTCGATAGTAGCAGCCATTTGCACAACCTGACCCCACATAATTGCCCTCAGGTCAAGGTCAGGTCACAAAGGTCAAAATTTGAAATGGAGTAATCTAAATACAGAAGGGATGTTTCTAGACCAGCTTTATCTCATAAATACAGGAGGAGTGGTGTTTATTTGTCTGTACCTAATCAATAAAAGCACAACAAAACGGAGATTAAAAAATGACGTCATGAGTTACTTATACTTGGGAGCCATAAGTCAGTCAAAAATAAAGATATTGCTTTGACATTTGGTTTGAGTATCGTCCATACTTGGTTCTCTAACATATATTCCGTTGTAATATCTTTAAAAAAAAAAAAATGGGGAAATTTCCCCCCCCCCAAAAAAAAGTGTTTGGGCTTTTTGGGGTTAAAAACCCAAAATTCCGTAAATCTGATACAGCCATCTTGAAGAGAATGTCATTTACTTCCTGCTAACGTTTTTATTTGCAATTTGCGTAAAAACTCGACTTACTACGAAATTTCAAACATGTATCGTTTTTCCACCCAAAATGGCATGACATGGCGTCATTAAAACGTCATTATCTTCTAAAGTTCTACCACAATTTCAGTAAAATTTTGTCAGAAGATGTCGAATTGATGCAGCATAAGGTATTACAAGTTTGACGTTGCTATCTTTTATAGTTTTCTAGTTATTTAGAAAATCCTGGAGAGGGGGTAAAATGTACCCCTGTACCCCGGGTTAAAGGGAATAGTTCACCTTTAACGTGGGGTTTGGAACTGAGATAGCAGATTTGTAGAGCAGATCTAAAACGGCAGATCAGATCTAAATCTATGGTGAAAGAATTACCTTGCTACGCTATGTCATTTTACACAGGACTAGGTCGTGGTACGGTATCTGGGCACGAAACAGCTTCTTCTAAAACGGGCCCTTTTAGAACACGCTGTTCGGCTGTTTCGTGCCCTGATCGGGCCGGGGCACGAAACTTGAAACTCTTCGACGGATATCCATCTATCGTCCAAACAAATGCCATATTAGTTTTTTTCAGTTCGAAATACCCCGTATAGCCAAATTTCAAGACAACTTTCAAGGTGACCTATTCCCTTTAACATGTCTTAACATTGGTATAATGAGTCATGGCATCGCTGTGTATCGTCACCAAACTTTCAGTATACCTTCTCACATCAATTCTTCACATGTTGACCAAAGACAAAATGGCGTTATGATATTTCAGACAGAAATGTCGCGGTGTGAAGTTATGTTTTAAAGTTCTTGTTCGATAATAATGTTTACGAAAAACACTGTTAAAAGGGCAAGTTCCAAGATAATTGCAATTATATTTAAAATATTTTGCAATCAATTCGGGATGAAGATATCGCGGATCTTTTTTAAAAAAATTATGAAAATATAAAATTTCTATTAAAAAAAAATATATAATATTTTCAGACATCTCAAGAAGCAAAAAATGATAAGACGTGTTTGATGAATATGTGTACCAATTTTGAAATTGACGTCAAACATGATTAAATTATGGCCTTTCAAAAACAAAAATCGACCACTTCCTACGCCATGGCCATGCAAAGCCCATGGTATTCCGTTTTTGCTCTGCACTTCAATTTTTATGGAGCGCACAATGTTTTAAGGCTTATTTTCGCGTTCTAGACACGAATAAAGAACCTTTAAACATGCATTAAATGTTTGATAACCGTAATCGGCAGTTTAACCTTGCGACCTCGGATGACCTTAACCTGACACAAGGTCATCGAAAGCTTAAAATGGTACTCAGAAGTGCCAGACACACGAGACATACCAATTTATCGCCTAATGCTTACTGATGTGTTAAATGACGTTATTGTGTGCAACAATTGCCTCCACAGACAACATCATGGAACGAAAAAAAATGACCAGACATGTGACGTCAGCAGTGACCCTAAGGTCAACAAAATATGTTTCCTTCGACCATTTTGTCCAGGGCTATCGAATACCGTTTGGTTTTTAGAATCGGTCCAATAGTTTCGGAGATCCGATGAGGGCAAAATAGCCCCCCCCCCCCCCCTCCCAGTAAGTACTGATACAATACAATAATACTGATACTGATACGGATAAAATAATACAACTGATGGGGCTTAAAGGGACACTGCCTCTATCGGATGATATCGCAAAAACCGGCTTAAACAAGTCCTAAGGACTACTTATTATTTTTAATCGTCATCGAAGGCTTGCCCAAGCAGCGCAAATACAACACAAAATCATTTATTTCATTTTTTCATAAGAATCGAAAAACTGTTTACGATTTCTACACACCACTATATATATGGATTATGAAAGCGTTTGTTCCAGTTAACTGCGTCTGACCAACCGTCAGCTGACGCTATTGCAACAATTGGATGAGGCGGCAATGCACTTATACATTGTGGTTCCTGTTAACTACATGAAACGAATCTGGCGCATCTGGCGCACTTGAATTGTTGCCACAAAAAAACCTCGGTTGGAATCAAAATCCCTTCTGAAAAATAAAAATCCCTTCGGAATTAATCTTAAACTTTCAGAATTAATATTTTCTTTTATCCAATTATTGGGCTTAAAGGGCAATATTCACCTTTTCCACAAAAATGGAGTTAGCAGCTGAAATCGATAGACGAGGCCAAAATATGATGTAAAATCATCACATTTTGCATATAAACATTCCTACCGAAAGATATTGGCAGTTCCCTACCGATAAGCGATCCACGCTTATAACAGTACTCAGCAAGTACTTGGTAACGAATTCAGTAAATTAGCCTCCCTACGCATTGCTATTTATCATGAAGGTATGCAATATGTTCCCTGCACTCTATCTTTTGCGAATATGTGCCAAACTTTTATGAACAATCAACAATCATTTGCAAAAAAAAATGCATTGAAATCGGCGGTTTAGCTTGGCACCCGACGGCGACCTATTTAGTGTCGGCGATTTGTTTATAAGTGCCCATTCAACAACGTTGAACAGATTGATTCAAAAGCACCAGATGTTGCGCTTTCCAATAGTGGAGGGAAAATACCGATCATTAATTTTCCCAAACTTCCAACTTTGAATTAGGGAATATTTTATTTAAATCTTAAATTTAGATCACATCATTTTAATACCATAACGGTAGCCAAATAAATTGTTGCTAACAAAATAAAAAGGTGAATATTTCTCTTTAAATCGGGCATAATAAGACATGAAATGTTTTCTGACATTACAAATTTCGACAGAATACTTAAGCAAAAAATATAACTATTTACAATTGTTGCACAACGCTGCAATTAATCGATTTTGGTGCGTAGTGGTGAGCGGACTCGTCAAGGTCATTGGCTGGAAGAACACCGAACTGTGAACGATGATATTGGGCGACTGGGCGCGAATTTCGGAAAACGGAGTTCATAGTGCTAAAATATAACTATTTACAATTGTTGCACAACGCTGCAATTAATTGATTTTCAGATGCGATTGCGCTTTAACATATCAAATTTTACATTAAAGAGACAGTGTCCCTTTAAAAACTAGGTGTGTACCATGTCAAAGATCATAACCCTGGGCTAGTATTCTCGACTTGATAAGACTAGGGAAAGGCTTGCCGACCAGCCAAAACAATGACAATACCGGCCGGTCGAAGGGAGCTCCCTTGTTTTTCTGTATGTTGTAACCACATAAGTTTGAATAAGAACACTCATGGATATTATTCCTTGAATTCAAGTGGATATCGTGTGAAGCAGCAACATCTTCGGTGTCAAATATTGCAGAATATTTTTCACTTGTCGGCGCGGCGGCCTGTTGGCCGGCCGAAATCGGCGGTCGGGTGACTTTGACGGCGCATATGACATGTCCTTAATTAATCAATTTTACTTGTTAGCATTCGGCACATCGTTCGATATCAGGTTTTATAGGTAAACAACTTTTCACTCGGATCAGTTGTTGAAAGAGCTAATTGAGGAGAACGGGAAGTGTGTGTCAAATTGACCCCATCATTTAATTTGTTAACATTTATTACAATTTGCATCTCTCCTGAGAAAGTTTCGCCAGTATGCTAATTTTCAGTCAGTTATTGTCAATAAGACCCACGCAGAGAGGATTTGTTTCACGATATTCTGTTATGAGAAGTATTGCACCAAGTCAATATACAAATTTCACAGAACTGCGAGTGTTCCGCCACCTACAACAAGTTGGGGAGTTTGGCATTCTTAAGGTCATTCTTTCTATGAAACGCTCATAGGCCTGATGTAGGAATCTGAAAAAGGGATGACATGTCCACTCCACACCGCCCCCCCCCCCCCCCCCCCACACCCTTCACCGCCGATGACATGTCCACTCCACACACCGCCCCCCCTTCACCGCCGATGACATGTCCACTCCACCCCCCCCCCCCTTCACCGCCGATGCACAGCTTATTTTGCTTATCATGCATGGTCAGCTCACAGCACAGCCATTCATTTTCTTCTCTGGCAATTCTTTCATAAACGTACGAGTTTGCTCCGTTTGTGAGTTAACTTGTTGAATATACAAAAGTTCTGTGGTTGAGCCTGAGACTGGTGATCCCTGAGCAAGTGATCAGGGCCAACTACTGCCCTGATTATCAGGGCAGTAGTTATATATCTACTGCCCTGATTATCAGGGCAGTAGATATATCCCTGTCGGTTGACTCCGGATCCAACAGGATCCCAGAGGGATACCAGATCCTAACTTCTGTCGAGTACCTGAACGTCGCTTCAGGTCTGTCTGTCTGATAGTCCACCGGTTTAATTAACATTTCCCTGGGGACTCTTCTGACTTGTTAAACCTAGATGCAGGGGAATATATTAGGTGGTTTAATATGGATCCACCGAATCTTTGGACGAAATGAACCGGGATCCATCGGAATCTGCTGAATGATAGGTATAGCCTGGGTCCTGGTCCATGGACTGGTGACTTCGCTCATCTGCTGAATGACTGAACCCACCGGCCGGACACGGTGCCCCCGGTGGGCGGGACCCGGATTAGCCGGTGGGGTCAGTGGGGGGGGGGGGGGTCTTTTACTTACTGTGGCCGCTGGTCGCCATCCTCATGGCCTCGAACGTCTCCTGGACCATACCGATACCCGACTCACTCTCACACATACACGCGGGCCGCTGATCGCACGGTGCCGGCACACTGGGGCAAAACTGGCGCACTGCCGCGCGTCACCGCCGCCGCCAGTTCCGCCGGCGAACCGTCCGAGCACTGTCAGCGGGTGTCCGCCATTGGCGCTCCGCCGCGAGCCCCGCCCCCTGTGTCGGCCGCGGTGGGCGGGGCCACAGACCGTACCGCTCGCTGATTGGCTGCTGGGACATATCGACCGAGCAGTTGGCCCAGTGCTGTCTGGCTCGTCTGCAGCGTTCGAGGCTGGGCACTGGGCAGCCTGGCAATCTGTCCTGCCAGGCAGTGAGAACAGCAGAAAACATAGCGACCGGCGGATGAGCTTGGCTCAGATGGTCGCAGGTGACGCGACTGAATGCTCTGGGAACACCCTCGCTGTTGCTCGTTTCGAGACATTGCTAAATGCTCCAGCTGGAGTGTTGCGGTGCTTAGGAGTCGAGGAAGGTTCATCGACAACGCATACGAGTCCTTCCTGCATGCATCAACTTCACTCTGATAACGGAATCCTTTCAGACCTGCATCCAGTGAAGCCAACGCCCGCAAGACCCGGAAACGTCACATTCATGGATTTGTTATATCTGTAATTAAGGTTGACCCTGTCTTCCTTGTTCGGAAGTATGATTCAGATTAACTGCCAGTCAAAGTTAGTTTTAAATTGGCTATTTACTGTCGTTTCCATGGCCACGGATTACTCGAATAAAATGGACAATACATATTTGCTATCGCAATGAATGTGCTGAATTTCGCACATAGTGTGTGCTGTATATAGTGTGCTGGGCGGAAGAAGGTGGGTGGTGTCTTGCAATTCAGCTCAGAAAACTCACATTATATTATTTTGAACATCACGTGAATCTGCGGCAACAGAATGTAAAACATTTATTAACAGGTAGAAGGTACAACAAGAGAAGCTCCGCTTCTGGCCGACATAGGTGCCATTTACCAATTGCATACGGACAGCGGTAACTGCAGCCAGGAGCGTAGGAACGCGACGAAAAGTGAGGGGGCCAGGCAAGCGAAATTTCGATCTCGTCTTGAGGGGAACTCAATCCCCCTGTGCAAGATTTCTATGCAGATTTGGGCTTCCTTCTTCATCGCGAATTTGTTGCGCTTTGTAATTTTTCTCAAGAAGTAAAATTGTTGATTTAAGCAAAATGTTTGTCCAAAAAGTGAGGGGATCTTGGCTCCTGCGGCCCCGCGTTCCTACGTCTATGACTGCAGCCTAGTCAAGAACGTTTTTAAGGTGTACTTACATTTTACGGTTACGGATGCTGTTCAATCACTTTAATGACAAATATCACAATCTTTTGTATTGTACCAGTAAAACGCCTTGTTAAGCGATGACCGAGCGGGTGCGCACTGGTAAAGCTAAAACAGGTTTGAAATATGAAACGGTACGGGAGCTCACGTGGTAGTAACACATAGTCCTTTTCGTCCTTTTAGTCCTCCATAAAAATTGTCAGGCCTCCATGCATGCCAACATAAAAATTAAGTTGTGTTAAATTGTGCATGATCTCCTTTCTTGAATCCGCCAAAAGGGAGCACGTCCTGAGCTGCCGCATGCTTTATCGTATACACAAACGAATGCTTAGATAAAACAAACCATTTTTTATCAAGAATTATGTTTGTTCATTTCGACGTCTGCGGGTGCCACGCGCTGCAGTACCACCCCTATCAGAACGCACCATAACAAAAGCAAAATTGATTTGATGGTCCTATCCAATGGTGAAAACCCGATCTCAATCAGAGCAGTGGTTGCAAAGTTATTAGCTTCCGAACAGCGTCTGTATGGCCGGGTCGGGCCGGGTCGGGCCGGGTCAAATGTAAATTTGTCTAGTAAGTTGACGAGAAATCTCACGGGCGCTTGGCGCCCGCTCGGTAATTAATGCTTAAAGGGAATATAACACCTTTAACATTAGTGTTTAACTGAGATGGAAGATTGTCGGGCGTACTGAGAAATCTCCAAATCTGACACTTTTCCTTCCAAAACGACCTAGTTGCTGAGTTTCAACGTAAAACCGTTGGGTATATTTTGTTTTATTTGTAATGGACAAATCTCGTTTCGCATACGTCATCACTACTCCACTGTGATTTCTACCGCACTTCGTTTTCGCTATTTGAACCGACAGTCACCGAAACGTATCATGTGTTTGGCAACATAATTGCAAGGGAGGCTCGTTCCTCGTCTGGCGTAGCCATTGGTTAAAAATCCGTTTCACGAAGCTGATTCTTAGATAGATTGCGCTATCGCCGCTGTTGTGGTTCAAGGCAAACACGACAAATCTGAATCATCATGTGACTTCAGGTTTTAAGTACATAGTGTTGTTAATTTGTAACCGATTTCCAATTGAAAATTACAAAAAGATGCTTCGTGAAAAGATGCATTTGTTTATGGGTGGCTGGTCGCGGTACCTGCATTTTTTTTTTACAAAATTTAAATATATCGATTACATTTTGGCAATGTATGTTTTTGCTTGACGTTGCCTTGCGTAAAGTTGATCATGACCTGTACATATTATTGGCCATAACTTTTAAATTGGAATTGGATTTCCAATTGAAAATCATGCCGACACTTGTCTTGAAAATGCGCATCTTTTGATGGGTGGTTCGTACCGGTAGCTGCAATGTTTGCTGCAGTAGAAGCACATCCACACATTTATTTACACACAAACACATTTATGGGTATAGCAACTGTATTTATGCACATGCACATTTATGGGTATGTGAGTTGAGACTTCAGGTTCACGCAACGTCTCTCCAACTCCACTCATGCAACGGTCATATAATACGGATAGTGCAAACATTGTTATTTCACGCATGTAAAAATATGAATATTTTTTCAAATTATCACAAATTGCCCAGCGAACGAGGTTGTTTCTTGTTGTTAGTGTTGTTAACATATTCTGATTCAAGGATAGACTTTTGCCAGTATGACGTCACAACTCATTTTGATGACGTAACGTATTCTTGTGACGTATTCTTGTGACGGTCACATGTAAAAATATGAATATTTTGCAAATTATGACAAATTGGTATTTTTCGCAAAAACGAATGCCAGAACCGTAATCAGGACGTTCTTTTTCCATCATTCCACGTACTTTTCCCATGGTATTATATTCCCTTTAAGACCTCTATTTGTATCTAGGCCTCTGGCTTGTTGGACTGTTGGAGGTTGATTTCGTTCATTTCTTTGATATCGTTGATGGTGGTGGACATTTATAAATCTTCAATGTGACGATGTGATGTGTATCGAATTCTTTCTTCAGACTGCCTCTGGAAGCGTCCCACACGTAACCGCTGAGTAACCGTATATCAGGTGAGAGCTGCCGGTGTGCGTGAATTCCATCGTTCAGAACTTTTCGGATCGCTGAAAAGTTAGGTATGGATAAAAACACTGGCGGATCCAGGGGAGGATGGGGGTGGGCACTAGGGGCAAATTCCCCGCCCCCCCCCCCCCCAGGAATCTGGGGGCATTCAATATAAGTATGCCCCTGCACGTTCCCTGCACCAGGGACTCGTCTAACATGTTAACTACGGGGTAAAACCCCCGCAGTCACGGCTCCTGCCCCCCCCCCCCCAGTTCAGGCAAACAAACGACCACTGGGGGGGGGGGAGTTTAAACAGGTGATAATTGTTGGCGAGATGCACGTTTTAACTGTTCTGTGCACGCTGTAGGCCAAGGATGTAGGATCCTATTCAGTTGAGGTGGCTTCACCCCCCCCCCCCCCTCCCCCCCAAGTTGGACGATGAAGTGGGTCAACTCCGGGGAGAAATCTGTATTTTTGTCGATTTCTATTGTACTTTAAGTGATTTTCCCAGCTCAGCCCCCAACTTTTCTGTAGGAGTTACACCCATGATATAGGCCATACGACCAGATGCACAGCACACACATATACATATATAGTTATTGTAACTGATTCATGATACCTCTGTTTTAAAAACTGGATGCTAGGACTGAGCATGGTAATAGTATGAAGAGATATTAAAATTAGCATGATGCTCATTGATAATTCAAAAAGATAAAAAAGTTAAGAATTAAATTATACTTCGTTCACAGAACTTCATCAGATACATTAATAACAAAATGCACCTCGGAAAAGACTGTTTTTCGAAGGTGCATTTTGTTATTACTGTATCCGATGAAGTTCCGTGAACGAAATATCATTTAATTCTTAACTTTGTTTTATCTTTTTGAATTATCAATGAGCATCAGGCTAATTTTAATCTCTCTTTATATGATTCATGATAGATGGTGCATAATGACAATAATAACTCAAACGATGTTTTATATTATAGGTATTAGCAAATCTTTCGAAACAAGTATCATGATCACTGCGAGATGCAAAAAATGAAAAAAACACAGTAGCGGAAACCGACGCAGGTCAAATGTGCCAATTTTTCAATAAAACCGTACACATTTTTATATGACACTATATCACTGCTAGTTTTGCCGAATTGATTCCATCTTTGAAAGTCGCACAGCTTAAAGTTGATCACATACACAGTTTTTTCAGCATATATTTTGGAGCTTAGATGAACTGGACAAAAGCATAGATTAGTGTTGGACATTACAAAAACCTTAGCCCGGCATTGACTGGGGTCTCAGCAGAGCAGGCTGGGGGGGGGGGGCTTTAAACGCCCCACTGGTTATCTTCCGAACCAATGCTCGCAGCGAGACGCGCAAGGCGGCATTCGAAATCTCTCAATTTTCAAAGTGAGGTCAAATGTCAGGTCACGGTCAGGTAAAATGTCAAAATCGACGTATTTGAGTTTATGGGCCATACTTTCCATCCAAAGCCTTCGATTACGACCATGATCCTCCAAAGTGCTGCCAAAGTTATGATAAACATCCCACATGAGCAAAAGTAAGATTGTTGGCAAAGGTTAAGGTCAAGGTCAGGTCACAAAAGGCCACTATGGGCAAAATATCTACGAAAGTCATGCAACACATGTTTTATGGGTTATTTTTGACGTGGAATTCGATAGTGATAGTCGTTTTACCACCTGACTTCATTTACGTGAAGTTAGTGTCAAGTTCAAGTAAAGTTCAGGTCACTGAAGGTCAACATTTGAAATTGATAAATCTTAATTTAAAAGGCATGTTTCTAGACGACCAGTTTTGTTTCAGAAATACAGTGCTGACATTTATTTATTTGGATCTGGTCAATAAAAGGCCAAAAACGCAATTTCAAAATATGACGTCATGAGTTACTCATACTTTAGATGTCATAAGTCAGTCAAAAATGGTGATATCATTTTAAAATTTGGTATGGTAGTTATGAATATTCTCCGACATATGTAATTATCTGACGTATATTCCGTTTTGTTTGTAAGGTTTTTGAAAAAAAACGATTTTGTGGGCATTTAACAAAAGTCTTTTTTTTTATTTGTTAGGGTCAAAAACCCAAATTTTCACAAATCTGAGATAGACACGTGGTAGCCCTTGCCATTTTTTTGTTTTATCTTTTGACGTTTTTGGATTGCATTTTGCTCAAAATATGGCATTTGTACGGTCTGTTAAAGTTTTGCTGATTTTGTGTAAAACTCGTGTGTATTGACGTCACTAAATTTTCTATAACGCAATTTTGTCAACGAAATTGCTTTATGTTTGCATAGTTGACGTAAAATCGATGTAGAAGGTACCCGAAGTTTTACGTTGATAGCGCTATTGTTTTGTTTAGCTATTACGCAAATTAATCAGATGGGGGGGGGGGGGGGTAAACGCCTCTCCCCAGTCAATGGCATGTTAAACCTAGTTCATGAGTCGACTAATGAATGAAAGTCATGTCATATTTATTTGAACCTTCCTGCAAGTAACACAAATAAAGTAAAAACATGTAGGAATTTTTAAACTATGATGTATATTTCATGTAGGTACAGATGTAATTTTCAAGCTAAACTTGGAAATTTAGCCACATGTCTATTTTGGCTGTCATCTGTCAACAAAATTAACACGCCATTGACTGGGGTCTGAGCCGAACGCCATTGACTGCGGGTGTCTTCCGAACCAATTATCGCAGCGAGACGCCCAAGGCAGCATTCGAAAGCTCTCAATGAAAGACATCTAAAGCATTCTCGAAAGGTTAACATTGAGGTCACATGTCAGGTCACGGTGAAGTCAAAGGTCAAAATCGAGATATTTGAGTGTATGGGACATATCACATAGGTACTATCCATGCAAAGCCTTAGATTGCGACCATGATCCACCCAAAGTGCTCTCAAAGGTATAATACACATCTCGCATGAGCTAAAGTAAGATTGTTGGCAAAATTCAACGTCAATGTCAATGTCACAGAAGGTCGCCATGTGCAAAATATATACGAAAGTCATGCGACATGTGTTTTATGGGTTATGTTACACACATAATTCGATAGTGATAGTCATTTTACCACCTGACTTCATTTAAGTGAGGTTAGTGTCAAACTCTGGTCAAGGTCATGTCACATCAGTTCAAAATTTGAAATTGATAAATATAAATTTAAAAAAACATGTTTCTGGACCAGTTTTATCTAAGAAATGCAGCGGTGACGTTCATTTGTTCACAGCTGGCTAATGGTCATAAATAACCAACAAACAATTAACAAAACAAAACAAAACGAAATGAGTTACCCATACTTTAGAAGCCATTACAAAAAAAATGATGATATTGTTTTACATTTTTGCTTAGGAACTGCCCATATGTGGTTCTCTAATATTTAACACGGTTATGTAATATCTTTGACAAAATTGAATTTGAAGGCATTAAAAAAATGGGGGGGGGGGTAAAAAAACAAATATTTTCAGAACTCCAAGCTAGCCATTTTGTAGCCCTTGCCATGTTTTATCTTTCGAGGTTTTTTATTGCATTTTTATCCAAATATGGCCTTTGTACGGTCTGCTAAATTTTAGCTCATTTTTTTGTTCGGCCAACTCGTGTGTAGTGACATGACTAAATTCGCTATATCTCAACGATTTTTTGACGAAATGCTTCATTTTTGCACAGAAGACATAACATAAATGTGATAAAAGGTACTTAAAGTTTCACTTTGATAGCGCTATTGGTTTTTAGATATTGCGAAAACTATCGGGGGGAGGGGGGTAAATGCTCCCCAGTCAATGGTGGTTAATAACAATGTATAATGTATCATTTGGCTGTGTATCAATCATCTCAACACAATTGTATGAATGCACAATTATTTATTTGATGAATATTACTGCCCGTTGGAACGATGTCAATGGATTATGGAAAAACAATAGTAAGTGTGACTGTTCGTGGACAAGAACAGGTTAAATTAAAATAAGCCATCCCAAGCCTACCCCCCCCCCCCCCCCCCCAGTCAAATTTCCTTAGACGAGTCCCTGCCCTGCACTGAACGTGACAAACAATGATCTTAGGAGAAAACTTCATGAAAACGGATTATTTTTTCTCGAGTGATTGAATTTAAAGTTTTTATGTATCCCTTTCTTTCAATGATAGACAAAACAGCGCACCTGATGCAATTCAAGCGGTCCCGGTGACACTTAACCCGTGCCCCGCTGGGGGGGGGCAGAATCTGCTCCCCCCTGCCGGATTTTCTCAATAAGTTGAAAACTATGATAGATATCAACGTGAACCGTTCACTATATTGTGCTGCATCAATTATACGTCTTTTCAATAAATTGAAATGGCATTGATGTAGTTTATTTGGGAAATAATGGCGTTTTATTGACGTCATGTCATGCCATTTTTGGTGGAAAAATGATAAATGTTTGACAAATCGTAGAAAATAGAGTTTTAAAGCAAATTGCACAAAAAAAACGTTAAAAGAAAGGAAATGACATTCTCTGCAAAATGGCAATCTAAGCTTCTCAAAATTTGTGTTTTTTTACCCCACAAATTAAAAAAACATTTTTTTTCGAGAAAATTCCCACAAAATCAATTTTTGTGAATTTGAAAAGTGAATTTCTTAAGCACGAATATTAAAATAATGCGACCGGCCCAAATCCACGGAGAAAAAAATGGGGTACTTTTTCCACAAAAATATGCCCCCCCCCCCCCCCACGGAGAGAGACTGGATCTGCCAGTGGATACAAATCAGATATCTTATTTCTTTCACGAGTAGAGGAGCGCCTGTCAAACATTCCAAACATTTCTCTTGCAATGGGGATCCTCGTGGACAGCTACCAGTGTCCTCTTACTACATAACCCCACTGTAGTGACCTGCACCTTCATGCAACCACCTACTTTCTCATTTGATTTCACCTGTCTTGATATTACTCCAGATGTTTCTGCCTCTTGGCTTCCGGAACACTTTCTTCTCGTCAGAAAGTGGGTTTGAAAAGATCTTTTAGTGAAATCTGTCCATCTACTGGCTTTTGTAGGCGTGTCATTTTATGTTTAAATTACCGTGTTCCGCTGTCACATAAATGCTTAATGTTTGACCTTGTCAATAGTTCGACGGGTTTCTGTTTCACCCACGGCATTCTGTTTTTACACGTATTCCTCGTACTGGCAGTTTCTATAGTCATGAGGTGCCCTGCTTTGGTTGCTGAATTTTTGTCATGGCTCGTGTAATTGGTTGCTTACCTACCGTACTGCCCTGAGGGCAGTCCCTCCGTATAAAAAAGCATCATAAGCTCACTAATTTCTTCTGCACCGACGTGAAGGTCACACAAATGGTTACAAGCCAGTGAAGCTCGAATGGGATTAGTTCTCAAAATAATATTGGATATATGATTGATGACCTCATTCATCAGTTGAGGAAATGTTAGCATCACTCGAACACGGATTGTCACAGATTCATTCCAACTAGCATCATATGTTACTCTCCTTATCATCACACATATTAGGGCATTAATAGGGAATAATAAGCGGGCATACTATCATGTGAACTTACGCTCAAAGTGGCTGAGATAATTGGTTTAATGAGCTACAAATATCGCAATATGACATGTAACACATATAACGTCTGTGCGATGCGATACACTGTAGGCCATATGGAAATGATATGCGAATACATCGCAAATGCATGTCGCCACAATACAGTTCAACATAATGCATATAGAAATGAAAGAAAAACAAGGATTTCCTTCAGACGTCCAAAGTTTAGTTTGAAGGCTTAAATTAATTATGACCGTAATTAAAATGGGTGTATGTGATGTTACGCTGCGTGTTTGTAGTTTTTGTAGCGGAAATGCATGCATTTCCGCTACAAAAAAAAACTAATAAAAAAACAATGTATCGCAACCGTCACCGCTCATTGCCTACCCTTTAGGCTTTAGGTGTAGCTGGTGCTGAACTCCATAGAGTTTTAGCAGATATTTGTTTTCGGCTCTGCCTCTGATATTAACAGCATTTCCGCAGAGTTCTGTCGGCAGAGGCACGTGCCACATGCTGTCACGTGCTTCCCTCCCCCATTCCCCGCCACGTGCAGTCGCCTGCATCATCCGTCTGTTTCACGGATGGATAAACACCTGAAATGTTCCCCAACAACGGCGTAAGCCGAATGATCTCTCAATAAAAAGGCCACGCATTGGCACACTGGTTGTCACGTGTCGGCTGTTATGCCGGGTAAGGGTCACAGATGAAGAGAAGTAGGAGGTATGTAACATCAGCACCTACAATGCATGTACTGAAAACTAGAGAATCATACGGGCTCGATCTGCGACACAATCAATATATGCCGGATGCAAAATATGATGCATAATATAGGTACCAAGGAATTACCTACATATCGGGATTTTTAGAATAGATATTCTTTCGCTACATCTGTTCCCCGAAATAAATTTGAGATTTTAGCTTGACGCTTTCTCGGAATATTATTATTTGTATTTGAAGATAAGTAAAATTCATACAATTTCTCCATGGAGCTATATTTTTTCAGAAAAATAAATTGGTAAAAAACACTTTCCTGACCGAAACATATTTGTGTCACTTTGTGACTGTCTTTCCAAAGCCGATTAATAGTTGGATGCAACAGCGATGACGGTAGTTAAATCACTCCAATTTATCAGTCGTAATGAAATCAACGGCGATTAGTGAAAGCTCGCAAGATGAAACGTGTCATAGTAGCATCTATGATAGATCGTATCCAACCATCTCCTGCCAATCTATTGCAGCCTAATCGACCGTCCCTGCCAATTTACCGGTCATTTCCTCCCGTGTCTCCTGCCAACAGCTGATCTGGCTCCAAACACCGGCTGAGCTGATACTTTTGCATTTTAAATCACTTACGGCTACACTGTACGATATTCCCTGTATAGCAATTAGTCTGGCTAATGACATTATACTGTCCGGCCAGTGTCACGACGCACAATGGTCCAGGTGCACGATAAAATGACCATTACATGGCTCATTTTTCAGCCGATTACGCCGAGCCTCGGCGGCAGTGCGGCGGCCCGCTCTGTTCGGGATTAGCCGGCCAGCCACCGATACGGGGCGGAGCGCCGCGCGTGTCCCCCTCCCCCCCCCCCCTCCCCAGCTCCGGCTCTCCCGGGGGAGCGATCAGGGAGCGCACCCAACAAACTCAAACAAACAGCGTCTCCTTGACTGCAGCGCCGACAGAGGCGGCGGAGGCAGCGGCGGCGGCGGCGGCGGCGGCGGCGGCGGCGGCGGCGGCGGCGGCGGTGGTGGCGGCGGTGGCGGCGGTGGCGGCGGTGGCGAACGACACCGGGCCGTCTGCTGGCAGGGCTGCTCCCGGCTATCGCTGACGCTGGCGCGTGTTTTACCGGCCGGCCGGGCCGTGTTTGGCGGATGTTCGTCACGTCAAGCGGCGGCTATCTGCCGGGAGATAGCCGGCCAGCCACAGACAGCCGTGTACACGCGGCGCCGCGTCCGAGGGCCGGACGTATCGGCCAGAGCAAACGGCCTGGTCGGCCTGCAGCAAACACAGCACCCCGCGGTCGATACAGATAGCCGGCGCGCCGACCGACCGTCCCCCTGAACCCCACACCTTCATGGTCCCACGACAGTCCGATACAGACCTGGACCGCCCCCCTGAGTCCGGTACCGGCTCTAGCGGCCTCTCAAATCGGTACAGACCTGGACCGCCCCCTGAGTCCGGTACCGGCTCTAGCCGGGCCTCTCAGTCCGGTACAGACCTGGACCGCCCCCCTGAGTCCGGTACCGGCTCTAGCGGTCTCTCAGATCGGTACAGACCTGGACCGCCCCCCTGAGTCCGGTACCGGCTCTAGCGGCCTCTCAGTCCGGTACAGACCTGGAGCGCCCCCCTGAGTCCGGTACCGGCTCTAGCGGCCTCTCAGATCGGTACAGACCTGGACCGCCCCCCTGAGTCCGGTACCGGCTCTAGCGGCCTCTCAGTCCGGTACAGACCTGGACCGCCCCCCTGAGTCCGGTACCGACTCTAGCGGCCTCTCAGATCCCACCACAGATCGGTACGGAATCGGATCCTTCCTCTGAGCGCCGCACCGCCTTCGACAGTCTCACCAGCCTCACCAGCCTCACCAGCCTCACCAGCCTCACCAGCCTCACCAGCCTCAGGTACAGGCCCACACCGTATCGCTGAACCCTGCACAAGTTCACCAGCTCCACTAGCCTCGGCACAATGGTTTTATCCTGCACAAGTTCACCAGCCCCACTAGCCTCCGCACAATGGTTTTATCCTGCACAAGTTCACCAGCCCCACTAGCCTCGGCACAATGGTTTTATCCTGCACAAGTTCACCAGCCCCACTAGCCTCCGCACAATGGTTTTATCCTGCACAAGTTCACCAGCTCCACTAGCCTCCGCACAATGGTTTTATCCTGCACAAGTTCACCAGCTCCACTAGCCTCGGCACAATGGTTTTATCCTGCACAAGTTCACCAGCCCCACTAGCCTCCGCACAATGGTTTTATCCTGCACAAGTTCACCAGCCCCACTAGCCTCCGCACAATGGTTTTATCTGTGTGACTTCGCCCATAAATGGTTCAACCCGTCGGCGATGATGTCAAATAAACAATGAACAGCAATCCCACCAAAGCACCGATATTAGTGTGCCCCGACACTGGACGACCACAGCCCAGACGCTGCCGGGCCACAGCCCCAACATTGTCCTGCCAATATTGCAATGTCCGTCTTCAGTTTTTAGCTAACCGGCCTGAAAGTTTGGACTTAATAACTGATCAACTAAAATAAAGAGCATGAACTTATATCTGAATAGCTAATAAGCATTACTCTAGCGCAGCGGCACATGTAAGGTATACCGCCTGAAAATGTTATTTCCTCTGCTTCTCTACACGGGTGGAGTTTCATATTCAGATGGTGGGACTTCTCCACCAACTTTGATTTTGGCCCCACCATCTTTGTGTTCTACCCCACCAACCTTTGTCAGATTTGAAAGTTTCCTAGTGTTAAAATTGTTTTTCTCACCTCAGCGATGCAAAACAACCACCCAGCATGATATTTTGCGTGTATTCACGCTGATCATATCGCATGCATAGCTTACCAATGTGCACTAGGAACACGGATAATATAATTGATTTAAGACTAATAACTCGAAAATTAAGGTTTTATAAAAGCTAAGTACACGGATAATATAATTGATTAAAACGAATGTCTCGAAAATTAAGCTTTTCACAGTCGCTAGTATGCATTGTCTGCAGGGGCGTAACCACGAGCTCGAAGTTACTGGCCAGGTACAATGGCTGACTGCAAACGCTTAGTCCTGTCCCAAAAAAATACTCCCCCAAAAACAAAACTACACGAATTTAAGCCACTTCAATTTCTAGTGCTGAGTTTGTTTACATTTTCTATTTAACTTCTATTAATTTTAATTCTATTTTATACAGCTGCATCATTGGGAACTGATGGGCTGTCGCGTCTCCCTAATGCCGATGGTACAGACTACATCAAAGCCTTATGTTGTTGTAGTTGCGCCCATACCGAGGCGCCCCGGCTCCAGCGGCAGCAGGAACGCATACAGGAGAGCCACGTCAAAAAATGGTACTGAAAAAATTGGCGTTCGGGGCGACATCACACGGTATTTACTTGTACAGGCGCTTATTGTCCGGTTTAGAGGACACCGGTTCCGCTCCATGGG